>DWKL01000782.1:0-16904 GCA_018249415.1 Phareas burnsi | reverse complement strand
AGTTGGAACGCTTCTTATAAATAGCTCTCCTTTACCACACCCTTAAACCAGAATACGATCGCGTCTAGCACTACCGTTATAAAGCAGAATACGTATGGCAGTGGTGCTTTGAGCCGAACCATGAAGGAATTCTCCACCATTCATGGTGATCAGAAGTGCGTACGTAAGTAATATTCCATTCACAGGCTAGCTAAAGTACATTTAATTTGAATTTAGTTAATATTTACTCTCATCCAGTCTAACGGCGTAATGGTTCTATTAAGCAGACGTTCTCTCAGGAACATGAGATGAGCTTGCAGCAATTGGGCTTGTAGACAATAACTTGTAATGACCGTTGCCTGCACCATGTCATGTATTAACGTACATATTATAAGTAAAACCTTTAATCCAAGTCTTACATCGGTGGAACTGTAAAATCAAAGTTATAGGTAAAAAAGACTATGGGTTTGTATAAAAAGCTATATCTAAAATATTTGCAAAATAGATTATAGTCAAATATTTAAGTTAATTAGTCATAGGGAGTAAAGATTCGTTTAGAAGAAAATATCATTTTCATCCAAATCGGTTATTTAAACAAATTATTATTATGTTTTTATGTCTGAAGAGTAGCAAACGATGGCGCCGGCCACTTGTTAAGTGGTCCCATGGACACCCACATCTCATCTTAACCAGAACTGAAGCTCTGTTTGAAGTAGTACGTAAATTACATTACTCCTGAAGACTAAGATAGTTGCCTCATTTGTGAATATAATCGACAGCCACACCTTTCCGACCGAAACAAGAATTGTTTCACGGCCGAGTGTGAGGGCGGCGATGGCACTTCCCCGGTACAATAGTACAAACTATAGTTCTACCACCTATCAATTATGATGATAATGGATGTCTTAACATAAACTTTCTGTTAACTCTACTATACCAATAGGCAATCAATGTCAACAAAATTTCAAGGGGCATTTAAAATGCGCAAAAAATTACAAACACAACCAGTAATTAGGTACGTACCTTGATTCCATCCATCGAAACATTATAGTTCCTTGGGCCAACATTAGGTTCACTGAACATAGCGATATACACATCCATATTATACTAAGGATAATAAAGAACCACAGCATTCGAAGCAGGCGCTTCGGTTTAGAGGTAGGCATGCCTTGCGGAGCATAAGACGATAACAGAAATACCTGGTGAATATATAAAATAATAACAATTCTTATTAGGTAATTCAATATTATTAAAATACTGCGTTAGACTAGATACGGATAACGTACTTACCCTTTCCATAAGGTTTTGCAATTGTTCATTGTCTGATATTCTAAACAAATACAACGCATATAAAAAGCCAGTGAAATGCAATACACTTGGCCCAATATACGTAAATGTTACATTTCCGTAACATACTTGCTTGTAATTATCATATTCCAAGGAAGATGTTAAAGCAAGTGGTACTAATTTGTAACAGAATCCTCTGTCTCGCCTGAAAACAGAATACGTAGTTAACATAATTTATCTCCTGCTACTCTTTACAGGTCACCTATGATAGAGGAGAATGTTTACTGCTGGCAAATATAAAAAAGTAGCTATTCGTGAATTAGTCAGATAGTCTTACAGATGCAGTTAGCACTTGATTTGATTTCCACCATCAACCGGTGATTGTCCTCCAGCACGGGAGACTCATTTCGAACTCATAACTGTGAAGGCGATTAATGGCACTTAACCACTGCGCTTGCTAACCGCAAATTGCTAAATATTGCAAACCTTTGAGAGTATTGTAGATAATCCTGGAGCGTGTAAGTTTCCTTTACGGTTAAAGCAAGCGATAATTACTTTCTAATATTGAAAAAGAATCAAAGATAGTCTGTCCTGGGTTCAGATACTGCCTTCCGGCGTGGATGAATTTTATACAACCGGCCCATTATTACTCACGTATATCACTCTTAAAAATTGTAATTATAATTGTAAACATATAGTTACCTAAAACATGCCATATATTGTAGAATATATCCTAAAAACATAAACACTGCTACCTGTGCAGTGTGATAATGCGAGAAACAAATCGCATATCGGGAGGAGTTGGATACATCCACGACTGGTCGTAAGCCCATTATTGTTAAAAGTTTAAGATATGGAAGTAATATCTGCAATTTGCAATGATTTAATATTATTTGAAATGTTTTAAAAACAACTAAGTGATTACGTCAAGACTTGTTTTCACCTTAGATTTACAGTAGTGTAAAATTGCTGAAGTACTCATGTATTCTGTATCCGGAGATTCTGTAATCTCACCTATCTGTAAAACAAAACAACTTACTTAGTTATTATGCCCTTATTTACAATAAACAGACAACATGCCTATAAACCCTACAAAAATAGTTCAAAGAACTTGTTAAGTCAATGTTATTGATATGTCTGTTTTATATTTCATAATAAGCTCAATTATGTTAACTTTATGGAAAGATACAATGAACTCACATCGACGCTATTGGCGTCAAGGCTGGATCTAGTGGATCTCTCCATCGCCGGCACGCGCAGGTTCTCGTTGCCCAGTACATGGCTGTCCAGTAGATCACTAGCTTCGTAACCATTTAAAAAATTCACATTATCCACTTTATTGCCCATATCTACACATTAATTATTGTCATTATGCACATTATACAAAACGATAAATCCTTAATAGTTCTACGTAGCATTGTATGTTAAATATTTACATGAGAACACGATCGATCAAGAGCTAGGCTTATTTACTTACCACTGCCGTAAGAACCGTTATCGTTTTGCATTTTATTATAAAATGTTTTGTGACCAATAGTTTCAAAATTTAATTTACGAAGTATTTTGTCCCACGCAACGTATGACGTGATTTAATGAATACCCACACTACATAGCATTCTGGTTATTAATATTTTTAAAACAACGGTCAGGAGTAAAAAGCAATGAACTGTAATTTTATGTATGTTTTAATTACCGATTGATAGTTGAAACATGCAGAGTTATTCAGAGATTATAAACATTGGGAACAAAAGGTTTAATACGAAATCATTGTTTCTTCTTAATAGCGTTAAACAAATTAATAACCATTTAATCTTAGTGACTTTGTTGAATATATCATATTATATATTCTTTGTATTCTACATGTCAGTAGGTAGTATTAGGTAACTTATATTTAAACCAATAAAATTATAAATGTAAAAAAGACGTTACACTGAAGAAAATACGAAATAATATACATAAAAACATTTTCTTTTCTATAGAAGAATATTTGTAAAGAAGAATCAGTTAACTGGTATGACCTACTTTATAGAATATATTTAATACGACGACCAACGGTGCGTTGTGGATGTTGCACTCTGATAACCTCATGTTATCGAGAAAAATGAATTGTTTTTATGCACCCACCATCATTGTCTTTGCAAGTGTAGAAAGTATAATAACCTATATAAAAATAAAGTTTACAAGTTGTTTTTTGCAGATTTTAAGCATTAATTTTACTAAACTTTCAAATTAAATTCATCAAAAATTACAATTTTTTTGGCGGGGAGCCAATCCCCATCATGTTCACATTCTGCTATTCGAGCGCTAGTAACACCATGTCTGAAAAGTGGTTAATGATCATGAAACTGCTACATTCCTGGTCTTCAATCTCAGCCCTGGAGAGTAGCTTTGCCATGTCTCACTTTGAAAAACTTCTCGCTAAAATTTGTAAAAATTCTGGGGTAGGACACCTGTCTAGGGAAGGGGGGGATTTCGGTCAAACTGGCCTTTCCCCTAGTTACGCCAATATTTAACACTATGGAACTGAAGATATTTATTTATACTTAAACTTTTATAAGTATAATAGCCATGAAACGACTAGTCTACTGAAATACGTGTATGTACCTATTTCACTGTGGTGTAACATACGGACGTACACTAAAGAATTGAAATGATACATCGAATTAAATGAAAATTTTATTTATTAATACCAAATTATAACATCCGATTAAGTTTTTTCTTAGTCAAAAATCCTGTCCGCCGAACTATTTTCTTCCTTTCTTCATAATGTTTTTTCATTTTCTTCTGATTATCTGAATCATTTTTCTTTCCTCTCATAGAAAACTTCATTTCCTTGTTACCTCCAGTTCCTGTGACCACAGTGGCGCCTTCTCTGGCCAAACGCTCCCCTAAGCTACTTTTGCTGACGCGGACGAGACTTTTAATGCTTGTCGTTTTCGGAGATTTACTGAATTCATACATTTTACTCTCGACCTCTGGTTCGTCTTCCTGTTGTTTCTTCCTTATAATTTTGTGTTGTTTTTTAACTTCTTTTGTCCACGCTCGATCTTCATCGGAACTTTCTTCGCTTGATTCGTACAACTCGCGATCTGAATCGCGATCTTCAGTTTCTTGTATCTAGAATAAAAAGAGATTATAAGAAATGGACCAAAATATGAATTATTTTATAAAAATCAATCAAATAACGTTTACCTCCATATTATCTGCTTCCACTGGGCTTCTCTCAGATTTAAGTGTAGATTTACTTAATCTTGACAATACTGGATTAAGTAATCTATATTCATCTGCTTCTTTATCAACTTCAAATTCAGGATTTTCAAATAGTGCCTGTAATAAAACATATTATCTACATAAATATCTAAAACGTACTAAATAATATACTCAATAATATTTAGTAACTATTTAGCAACAACATATTGCAGAAAATGAATAGTTACCTTAAATCTGTCATCTTTCAGTAAATTACCCGATTGCTTCTTCTTTGTATTAACATCCAGCAAACGAGAAGCCAATTCTCGATTGACTTTCGGTAAATTATCATCAACTTTAATTCGGGCTGGTCGTTCTTGTTCAATTTTTTCTCTAATTTTACGTTTCTTATATTCTTCGAATGCAAATGGATCGGCTATAGTTTTCGCTCTCTTGTATAAGCGTACGTCTACGAAATATCTAAAAAAAATGATATAGAATCAAATAACGATCAGAAATCCTTGCACTTAACGGAAAATGTTTAAAAGGGGGTAATAAATTATATTGTTTCATAACAAATTTATAAAAAATCTCATGAAGACCCAAAAATATAATTATTCTTACCCATGCATGTAAGCCCGTAAAAGATTTGTCCCCAAGAGATGATCTAAGCCTAGTGACTCCAATTCCTGTTTAGTGACGAACTTGTAGTCATCATACACCGTCTGTGACGCCGAAGTCTCCAACTCTTCAGTCAAATTGTCGAGGAAAGCGCACCATCTCGGCGCAGGACCTAAAATATGAATACCATATTGTGTGGTATTAATTAATATGAATAAATTGAAATTTGTTAACAAATACAAATAACTGGGCAAAATTCAATTTATTTATATTACTTAATTTTATATTTTAACAACATTATAAGTATATCATGCAGATAAGGTATTTCTCCGTTTCTTCTCTTTCTTTTTTAAATTTCAAGAGTAGCAAAGGAGCGTGATGGCCACCTGATATTAAGTGGTCACTGCAGCCCATAGACACCTAACCTCGAACAAAACAGAAGTTCCATTTGCCATCGTACGTAGATGCGTCGCTACTCCTGAGGACTAAGATAGTCGCCTCACTGTAACTGCCCGGCAACCGCACCTCTCCAACCGAATCACAAGAACTGCTTCATGGTGGACTATGACAACCATTCAGATAAATAACAACATTGTATGTTACATATATGTTGCTTTCGGGTGTGTATATAATAAATATGCATTTTGCAGGTAATCCGAGTATGGATGTATGAATGTCGAGTATTATTTATTTACTATACATCAAAGCACTCATAACAGCTCTATTTGGTCAAGAATTCTGACCAAATAGAGCTTCAAGTAAATCCTTGAAAAAATTTACAAACCTAAAGATGGTATATAATAAATTTGCATTTTTTGGTCTTCTACAGCCATCATGCTCAAGCCTGTGTTTGGGACCACACACAAATCATTGAAATCTACTGATGACTCAATATTTGTATATTGTTTTCCCTGAAAAATGAATTTATTTCATTATATTTAAAAAGAACTTCATATTGTTATATATTTTTTTTACATAACATAAAAATAGCAAATGGGTATACAGCCCACCAGAAGGTAAGTGGCATTGGTTGCAGACAACCACGTCTATAATCTATCCCAAATAGGATTGAAAGCCTTTCAACCTAGGATGTATAACTACCCCTGAAAAACTATACCTAATATATGTATCTCTCCCTTATTCATCCCATTACCCAATATCATACCCTACCACACTAGATTACAACAGCATTAATCAAATGAAGCACTGAGGCATTAAGACAGAAATAAATGATGGAGCTGCCTCTAGAGTTGAACCAGAGTTCTGCTACGTATTTGCTTCTTTTATAAAACAAAAGACTACCTGTGTTTATAGTAAATTCATATTATTACATTATGTATAAATTCAGCAGATATTAGTAATAAATAATATTGCCATCCCTATCCTTGCAATATAGTATCTTTCTTATTCTTCTAGTGTGTGTACTTACACTATTGCTATCCCAAATTTTAACGACATTAGCGTCCATTGAGTATACATAGTTCATATTTTTGTGAAATTCTATGCACTTAATAGGAATTTCGTTCATATGATCCTTGATTAAAAGAGGTTTGCTTGATCTGATGTCATACAGCAAAATATGTCCTGATGATGTTCCAACACCCATTTGTAAAGCGCCATTGAACCTCAAGGCTGTTATAGTTGGTAATGAGTTATTGCTACAAATAGAATTATTATAATTAATTTGTGTTATCCATAATTCAAGTTGACAACAAAACAGATATTCCATTGCACTAAAGATCCATGAAGTCAACTCAGTTGTCAATATTGTTTGCAATACACAAAAACTTTATGTAATAAATACATAGATGCTGATAGTTTTTATAAATGAAAACTAAATCTAAAATTAGTAAAATACTTATAGTAACAAAATGAAAAAAATATATGAGTTTGTATTTGATATAATACATGTCACTAAGTCCCTTGAATGCTATCTTACAATTATACATTAACATGCTCAATCAATAAAAAAGGTAAAAGGATAAAATATATTACAATAAGTAAGCAGCTGACCAGCAGGTGAAAGTTTTCAAAATACCTATGACAAATCATCATCATCATCATGAACCCATTAATATCACACAATTGGGCATGGATCTCCTCTTGGAATAAGTAGGATCAAGCCATAGTCCACTAAGCTGGCCAAGTGTAGATTGGTAGACTACACATACCTTCGAAATTTTTATAAAGAACTCTCAGATGTGTTGGTTTCCACACAATGTTTTCCTTCACTGTTAAAGGTGTGATAATTAATTACTATGACAAATATTTACCTATAATTTGCATCAGAGCAATGAAGAGCACAATCTAACAGTCCTTGTCTGGATTTAGTGCGTGGGTCCCATGCTTCAACCTGGCCTCCCTCATTCCCGAGAACTATCAAACCATGGTCCTCATTAACACTGCAGCAATTAATTTCATTGGCCTTAGTAATAAAAGGTGCCATGAACTGACCTATTTCTAAATTTAATCTATATACTTCCTGGAATAAATATTATTAAGCACGTAGAAAATTAAAAATAAATACAATAAAACTACTGTTTTGCTTAAAATGGTATTTAAAACTTACACTAGATGCACCAACAACGAACAAGTCACAGGAAGGGCGGTGATATGCCATGTCTCTGCCAAAATGCGGAACTCTGAGTCTATAGTGTCTACCATGGCCTACGTGAAATTCGACATATCTATCACATTGTAAAAAAACAATCTGGAAGAAATACATTTATGTTTAATTATGCAACAAATTCTGAGATTTACATTGTTGTTTGAAACTAAACAAAAAAAATAACCTTAGAATAATCTTCACTGAGTATTTCAAAAGTAACAACTTCTGAATCTAAACAGCGTTCAAACTTTAAAGATAAATTATTAACATCAAAGCATTTGATCCTGGGTTTGTAGATGCCTGTAGCCATTATATATTGTCCATCCTTAGAAACTCGCAAATTAGTGCTAACACCAGGCATATCAAACTCTTGGATGAGTTCGATTCTCCTCCTTAAGTCTACATTCTTTTTTAATAGTGCACGTTTCTTTCTCTCTGTCAACCACTGTAAAATACACAGAAAAATATATATTCAAATGATTTAATATTTTATGATAATGTTTAATTGTTGTATAAAAATAATTAAAAACTTACATCAGGTAAAGACTTGCCGGCGCTGAGATTATAAATCTTAACATTATCAATTTCTGACACTTGCATTGTACTTGGAATTAAAGGCAAATAAATAAAATAAATATTCCGTTTGTTTTTATTTCATGTTTTTTTGGTTCACAAATATAACCTCGCTGCACGTTTCTTGACTATTGTTGTTATCATAGAACGTAGTGTCAATGTCAACTTTTGCCGTTGACAAAAACTTTTCAGCATAGCTTTAAAATCCCTTCTTTCAGCCTAAAATAGTTTATTTTGATAATATCGTAAAGAAAAAGATTTTAAACAATCACCTATTTTTATGTAAGTTCACAAAAAGAAGATGTTCACAATCCAGCATATTTTTTGTGTTTGTATGGATTCGATTCTACTTAGTGCTCAATCAACTGTAATAATTTAAAGGGTATCGTGTGAAGCTATCCACAGGTTTTATGGAATTTGAAAATGTTACAGCAATTTTCCTAAAATACAGAAAATATTGATAAGAAGTGAATAAAATTATCTTGTGTAATAAAATCAAATAACTTCACGAAGTTCATAAGGAGAAACATTTCAGTATTTCTGGCTACCTTGGGATGAGGTACCTATAGTGAAGTATAATGAATAAAAACCAAATATTTACAAAATAATATGATAAAGATAATCCAAGAAAGCTGAAAGAAAATAACCCAAGGCCGTAATAATAATAACTGAAAAAAAAAGATATTAATATGTGTCACTGTCACTGAAATATGTTTATTTCTATATGTGAATTTACGTTTCTTAGATTTTTTTATGGTTTAAGTATACTTATCACATAATTTGAATTAAATATTTGAAAATATGGCTGCAAAAAAGAAACCTCAATTACCAAAATCTGTTTTGGATATGAAATTCATGAGAAAAACAAAGGAGCGAATCGAGAAGGAATTTCAAAACGTAGAGGATCATGACAAATTGTATTCAGAAGCAATTTCTAATGAAATGCGCCATGCTTCAGGCAACTATATAACAGAACCAAGCTTTATCTATTGTGAGGAATTATTAGAAGGTAGATTATCTTTTAAAGGGATGAACCCAGAAATAGAGAAGCTTATGGCTGCTACAGCTCAAACTGTAGAAACTGACGGAGGAATGCAAAAGGATGTCTCAGATGAAATTCTAGTGAAAAAGATGAATAGCTTTCGTAAAAGAAGAAGAAATTCTGACACCCCAAGTAAATATAGCATTACTAAAAAAAAGAAGTAAAGTGTTGATTATGACAATTACAATAGTGTATAATTGCAGAATGTGTGCATCAATATACGATTGCTTATGTATTTTGCGCTTTTTTGACTATGTATGATTGTAGTTTTAAAGAATAAATAAATATAATCTTAATTTTTAGACTGGCTATTCATCAGCTGCCTAACCTAAATTTATTTAGATTCTAATAGTACACAAGTCGGGTATAATAGTTTGGTACTGGCAGTATTAGTACTGATTGACTGTACTTGTATAGCATTCCATTTCATCTCTAAAAAAGGGCAAGTTTTTAATGTCACATGTTGACTGTGGCAAACACACCTGTCATATTTCACTGTCCATGCCACCTGTATGGCTCACACACCTACAGTGTGTGCCGCTGCATTGGTGTTCAGGTAACACTTGAAAATTGCAGAAATACACCTGTTGTGTTTCAAGCCACATGGGTGAATTGTTACGAATATACATGTTACGATAATGGATCAGAATAATATAGTAAAATGTTTATCTTCTATGCCTCCATTGCTTCATGTCAGAGATCTGGCAAGTCTTATAGTTAGATATCTATAAAATATAGTTGAAATGGGGAGGTACCATTGCCGTCCTCATAATCCACCATAAAGAAGTTCCTGGGTTTCTGATGGAGTAGTGCAAGACCTCCTCTTATGTATATACTCGTATAAGACTTCAGTCCTATTTGAGGTTAGACATGGACCTCTAAGTGTTATGGTTACCAATTAACATCAGGTGGTAGATACGTTTTCTACTCTGATATATGCACACACACATGCACACACACACACATATATTACACACTTATTATGGCTACAATCTTTTTTTATGTCCCTCTTGTAGTTACAAGTCTGTCCAGAAGTGACATTATATTTACCAATTGCTTGTTTATAGCACAGGATGTTGATATTAAATGCTTTCTGAACTTTAACTAAATACTTGCTGGGAATGAGTCTCCTTCACCAAGCTTCCTGAAGTATAGCTCTATATACTACATATAAAATAGAAGTTTCACAATAAAAGTAACTATTTGTAACATACATTTATTATATGATATGACTTGAAATATATTTTAATATTATACAAATGAAGCAGTTAATTTAAAAATTATTCTTGTCAGTCTACTATGTCATAATACTTCTAATATTGAACCAGTAAAAATATAAGTGCTTTCCAAAACTGGAGATTCAAATTAATTGATTTATAAAGAATAAAATCGTTTAGCTTGTATATATATGTTAATAACAGTAAGAAGTTCAAATATTACTTTTGCAGCTTAATTATCTGATGCTACTAGAAATTAAAAAAATGTTACAGGTTATTTTGTACATTTTACATAGCTTTTAAACTTTTCAATACAATCTATATTATATTAGTTTTATTTCATACCCCCCAATTTTAAGCCTAAATAAATTCTTCACTCTTTCCTTTTTTAAAATATTAAATATGCTAAATTCATTGTTTTAATGTGGAATATTAAAATAGAGATATTGCCAAGATAAGATACTTTACAATGCAGCTGTGTTGTTTATCAATAAAAAAATGTATCCCATTTAAAATTACCTTGTAGATTTGAAATGGACGGATATTACAATCACTATTCATTATAAACCTGAGCTCTACAATACTCAGATCCAGCAATTTGCTTCTACAAATAAAATTTTAGATTATCAAATGCAACATGTATCTTTTTATTTAAAAAGATACTCACACTCACAAAGCAAAATTCTAGAATACAACAAAGATTGTACATCAATGTACTCAATGTTTAATGACAATGATGAAATGGAAAATTATCTTATAAAGATTATTGCATGAGTTGGTCTAAATATTAAAATAACACACATTTTAATACATATAAATACCCTTTTAAAAATAATTCGTTGGTATAGTACAACACCACAAGTGAGTGTAGAGACCATAATTTGCCTTGATAATGACGAATTTCGATTAAAAGCAAAGAAAGCCATATATTTTATACTTCCTTCTGATATTGTCGCGTTTCATTACCAGTGAGAGACAGGACATGTCCACACGTGCACGTCTTGAAGTACCATAAGAAGCTTCAAACTCGTATGGTCATCAGAGTCTGAGTTACGTCTGCATAAGTAGTCATAATTTCGGCGTGAATTACAAAAGTTTACTCACAATTGCGGTAACATGCATATCGCTACCGGGACGCAGTACGAGCTTTTATGGCTGCTGCGTATTAGCGTAACTAGGGGGATGACCTGATGGTCCATACCAATACTAGTCTAATCTGGTCTACAAAGTACAGTTGCTAGCATTTGGCAAGGGCATCCACCAGGAACTCAACGTCATCTACCAGCTGTTTAGGTTTACTTTAGCGAAAGAAATCTAGTTACGCCAATGGTGCGAAGTGGGGGTCAGTCGAGGCCCTGCTGCATGAGCGTGTGTAGGTCACGGAAGGCGGCGCCGAGGCGGCCTTGCAACGTCTGCCGCTTGAGCAGGAAGGCGCGAACGTCGAGCAGCAGGCGGTGGATTTGGGCGCACTTGGCGTAGCGCTCCTCGCGCGGGATGTCGACGCCGAGCGTGCGCACGGGCGCGCTTACATTCGCGCGCACCACCGACGAGAAGTTGCGCACGATGAGCCGCAGCGCGTTGCAACCACATTGCATATACCTAAAATGTCATTAATTATTAACTATAGTTGCCACCACACGTATCGCATGTACCTCGGATATTCCAACAGGCTTACATTAGGCGTTCCAATTTTGTCCTCCAAGGTAGACACGCGTCTGTGATTCACTTCAAGACTCCTATCCTGTTCTTTCATATCTATAATATCATATTGTAGCACTCCATTATAAGCGAACGTTTATTTACGTATTTTTATTGTTGATGTCATGGACACAGAAAGGCAAACACGGAGCCCATCCAGGCTCAGAAGAGGGGTCTAAATTAATCATATATGTATATGACCTGCATCTGCACGACTGGGAATCGAACGCCTTAGATAGGAAAACGGTATCGCCACCCCTGTGAAGCGGGTAATCGCGACAAATAATTTGCCCGTACAGGTATAGTATGTATAAAAATGGTACTTGTTATTTGTACTATTTCTATAGTACAATATATCTACTACTACCCACTTTTAAATTATTATGTAAATATATTTACAGATATTACAGATTTTGTGACAGTTACTAGAATATACACAGTTGATATCTAATCTTGAAATGAAATTATACTTACGATTCATATTTGCTTTGCAATAACTCGTAAATTTTAGGAAGCATCAAGAGGCAAATATCCAAGTTCCATAAAGACCTGAAAATATTTTATGTTAATGAAGTCCAGTACAACTACTATATCAAATTCAATATTCAACACTGTAATGTTCTAGGAACTCACGGTTTATGGGCCATAACGTTTAATATATCCAGAATGACCGATGTGTCTTCTAGTGCAATCACTGATTCTAATGCAGTCTTCAAGTTTTTATTTATTCGCACAGAGTGGAATATCTGCAAAATAATATAAATGTTAGTGTTTTGAATGATGAAATTTACTTAACATTAATGCTAGTAAACATTTATTAAGTAGATAAGAGACATCTTACAAAATTGTTACATTTCATTTTGACATATTGAATACAAACAACATTTTCTTTGGCAAATAAGGGACTACCAAGCATCACAGTGCAGTTTTAGCCTCGGTCTATTGAATTAATTATCTATTTAAGTTAGTCTTAATAACAATCCGACGAAATTTGTTGAATCTCAACAAATCGGACTAACATATGATTTGTCTGGGTAGCTGCCTAGCAAGGATAACACACTTAGAGAGTCGAGTATTACTCGGAAGCTTCTTAGGCGCTAAACACTTTGCTGCGGGGACCCTTGATCGAGGGTCCCCAGAACGGAAGCTCCTAATTATATGCAGACCATTCAAAATGATATCCCAGAACTAATCAAAAAACCTTAGCCAATGATGGCGAATATGCATAAGTGCGTTAATATGAAAGTTAGAGAAATGCCCACCTGCAGCGCCCGCTGGCGCGCGCACAGCACGGCCATCATGGAATCGTGTCCGCGCATCATGACGCCGAGCACCTCCTGCTCGCTGGGCGCCGCGCCGCCGCAGCCGCGCGCCCGCGCCCCGCCCGCGCGCTGTCACCGAACACACTATACTACACACTGCACTAATAATCACACTAAAACGTAAGGGTATAAATGGGACCGACTTTGATACAGGAAATACTTAAAGTATAGCTACTATTAAGAAAAAACAGCTAATTAATGTATAGCTATTACTATGTTAAAGCTGCACAAATATGAATCCTATTATAAACATAAGGTAAAAAGTAGCCAAATTCGGTACCAGGAGTAGGGTACCTTCCTGAGTCTAGTCTTACCGAACGATGGTAAAATTAAAAATATGGTTTACGAAATGGAGTTGACATAAATGAATATAATATGCATGTTGTCATGTTTTATTTTATAGTTAGTTTTAGGTTTTATTTGATACTTCATTTATTCTCTTAAAATGTTCCCGTCGCCTAATATCCGCGGGTACAACTATTATTTTTTTATAAAGTTCAATAATACATTAAACATCACTTACAGGTAGAAATTCATCTAAATCTAAGCCGACGGGCCTATCAATAGCGTAGGGAACGAACTCCGGTTCAGGTTCAGTGTTGGCAGCCTCAACGCTCCGCGTCACCACTACGCTCTCTCGCCCCCCACTATCCACTCCCCTCCTGAAAATATTTATTATGTAACGATTTGTTGGATAGAAAGAGGCAAATGAGCATGCGCTCCGCGTATATTAGCCACTGCTATCCATAGACATCTGTAATTAACTCCTAAAAAAGGTGCGTAGCTAGCCCCGAGGACTATGTTTAAACGCCTCGTGGAAATGTCCCTCAATTACTACACCATTCATATTTGAGATCACTGCTGTTGTAAGGGAAAAATAGGTGTCTCGTTCTACCGACTTCATAAGCATATTAACTAAGCATTTTATGTACAAAATGTATAAGTGTTACTTAAAACCCGTACTATTTAGGCTCCATTTTATACCCGCCCCATTATTGCCTTGCAAAACAATAATCAATACGAAATATGTACCTTGTATTTTGTGTGGACGTTCTTGTAAACGATAATGAGCGAGGACCTAACGACGGAGGACCCAATGATATTTCGCTATTACTTGGACGTAGATTGTTGCTTGCTGAAATATTTTCGGTATATTGAATAATTATGAAAGATTCATGTAAATCACATAAGAGATTAGTAAATACGCCAAACTTCTTAATAGCCTTTATTGTAGGATAAGTAAATTAATATGCAATGGCCATTGTATTGTTTTTGTCTCATCAACCTTCTAGTGGAACGAGACTATGGCTAGAGGCGCCATCTATTTTTTAATGAAATAATAATCGTTGTTTAATTTATTTTATTGATGAGTGTTGAAAGCTCTATTATTAATTATGGGTTTGAGAATGATCACCAACGCCAACGCGCACCAGACATGTAAAGCGCTTATATTTAAAGATGTAATGATTTCAAATGCAACTCACGTATATCAGACGACGATTTAGTCTCTTTGTATGAGTTGTGTCGATTAAGCGTAGTCGTAGTTAGAGCATTAGAAGCGAATTCGTTTGCAGGTGCGTCCGTTGCTGTGAACAACGCCTCGTCCTTATTGCTGTCCATAATTCCTGTTAAGCATGTGGCCATTGAATAACCCATTAAGATGCAAGCTTTTGTGATGATGCTTAAAGTGCGATATGATAAATAAAGAATGAATAAAACTGTCACATAATAATTTTTGAATGCATCTATGATAATAAAAAAATCGATTTATTTAAGAGACATAAAAAGAAATACAGATACGTTTTAATTACTTAATCTTGATAACTTTCATAGTGACTCAGCGTCTTATGAAGTATATATAATATATATGTTAAATTAATATTGCAAAAAAAGCACACGTGAAAACGTATCCAACACCATGAATGAAAAGTACACTGGTTTTCCAGTTTGTTTTAAAGAGTTTTTCGACCCTATCCCAACCTAGTTCATTTATCTTTCCCTCATGGGTGGCAATAGATATTTGCCAATTTGATATTTTGTACATTACTTTGTAATAAATAATTTACAAATTTACTTAAGATTTTTTTATGTTAGAAGACTAGCAAAGGGGCGTGTAGGCAGGCACCTGATTTTAAACGATCACTGCAGCCTATGCACACTCATATCTAATCTCGAACAGGGCTGAAGCCCTATCTGAGGTCGTTGTAGATGCGCCACTAGTCCTGAGGACTAAGACGGTTACCTCGCTTGTAAGTGAAGCCGGCAACCGAAATGGAAATATTGCTTCACGACAAATTTTGAGGAGGGCGGTGGTAAGTCTCCGGCCGAGTTATAGTTCTATCAAAGATAATTTGTAATTAGATAACATCTCAGAAAATTTACATCCCAATCAAATATAACTTGTCGGTTTTGCCTAGTTGCTTCTTATGTATCCTCCTCTTCTCTTCGGAAACGTGTGAAGTAATGGAAGTACACCAAAAATGTAAGTGTTACTCACTATTGTAAAGCTCGGACTTCTTCTCGAGCACGGCGTAGTGTTCTTTGGATGTGGGGATGCGCGAGTAGTGGTCGGGGCGCTGGCGCTGCGGCGGCGAGGGCTGCGGCGGCGGCCGCGACAACTCTCGGAGCGACGTACTCGGCACGCCTTCCAATTTAGTTGATGGCTCTGTCTCGAAAATCGGAACTTGACAAATTATTACAGATTAAAAATGACTCATTAGTACGTTTAGGTTTTTGGAAGAAATTATGTATATTATATTAATCATCAAATATATATATTGATACATCAAATAGATATATTAAATTAATTTTGTAATTGAAATGAAAGTGACAAAAAATATATATTGACAATATAGTCAAAATGGACAGTTTTTTTACATTTAAAAAATTTAGTCAAATGTATTGATTCATTTGCAAGCATTGCATTAGTTTAGTGAGTTGCAAACAGTCCAAAAAAGAAAGAAATAGCAACTAAAAATGATTTAAATAATTCACCTGACATTGAATAATCTTCAGATGACAAACTGGTTGCTGGTGGTGGAGTCCTCGTCACTACAAGACAAAAAATTATTCTTTATTCAATCAGACAACTTTATTTAATAGAGGAGATGTGGGAAAATAATTCACCTATGACAGTGGCCAAAGCCCCTACTTACATGCTCTAGAAGGGCGGAAAATTTCAGTGTAGTCATTAAAATTGGATATAACAGCACCTGAATCCTCATCCGCTTCAGTCCCTGATGTTGATTCTTCTGCAGTTTTTTCATCGAGAATAGTCGGTTTATGCATTACTATAATAAAAATAATCCATTTTACTAGTATATAAAATATTTGCAAATAATTTGATATAATACAATACCAAAGATCAT
>DWKL01000781.1:0-16907 GCA_018249415.1 Phareas burnsi | reverse complement strand
CGCAGAGAATTTCAAATTCAATTCCCAGCCACGCAGACATTTACAAGATATATTTAATTTTTTGCTCTAAATCTCGATTGTTGAATGTATGTATTCATGTCATCCATAACACAGGGAATCCTGTTCGACTGTGATATATTTTTATATTTAAAGAGTAGCAAATGAGCGTGCAGGTCAACCATAGCTGAGTGGTAACAGCAGCTCATGGACATTCAACTTCAAACAGGACTAAAGCCCTGCCTGTGGTCGTACGTAGATGTGTTACTAATCCAAAGGACTAAGATTACCTTGCTGTAAGTGTAACCAACAACCACACCTCTCCAACCGGCACACAGGAATTGCTTCGCGGCGGAATATGTGAGCGGTGGTGGTACCTCCGAACGAACTATAATTCTACCATCTATTAGAAGTTCTTGTCTGCTTGAGGCTCAGTGGATTCCCAGTTAAATACCATCTGTTGTTGTACCTAACGTTCACTCTCTACAAAAAACAGTTTGTCTAAAAATCACTCTCACCGAAAAACAGGTACATAATTGTAGTTTTTTATTTTGGTATTCTTGTTCGTATGGTGTTTTGTTTTGTCTGTTTCAGATTTCAGATTCAACGCTTGACAATCTAAACGAACCGACACATCATAACTGACCACATTCACGGGAGATCACAATAAAACAAGACATATTTATGAAAATTCATTTTATTATTATCAAAGACTACCTCGATATTATACAAACGTTACTACGGACCTACTGTAGTGATATATTTCACAACTGCACTGAACACTTTGTTATCAATTTATTAATCTAATAATTAATAATAGTCTTATTTATCTTGGCGAATGAAATGGCAGGAATACAATATAATCAAATAATTATAGGCTGAAATGTCAAACGACTGGATGCATCGTTCGGAGGGCCGATAGTTGGGGAAGATTCTCGAGTGGCGACCACGTTTATGGTACTGTTCCTACGCCACTTGACCGGCTGGGGATGACCTGCTTGTTTAAGCTCAAGTTCTCTTCGCCCAGCTGAAGTAATGACTAAGAAAACTGCGGAAAACGGACGAATTCAGAAGCCATAGGGTTGATTAAAGTGGCACTAGTTAGGGAGGCCTATGTCCAGCAGTGGATCTCGAAAAACTGATGGATGTATAGAATAGGATACATTAGTCGTAAAGTATAACAGCAATAAGATAAAACAGTTTAAGTAACAGTAATAAAGAACGGTATTTAGATTCCCACAAAAAAATGTAAACTTTAAAATTCTGAATCCGATTGTTTTCTTCTTTGGGTAATGGAAGCATTTTAGGAGTTGCAGTCAGAATTTTTATTAGCGACTTAAAATAACAGAGAATTTTACTCTACTCACGATACTTAATACTTACAATAGGCTTATCGTGTCGGCTTATTGAGAATTTCCTCCCGATACACTTATTGAGACATAGAGCTATTTTTTTTTAATTTTTGTTCTTTTTGTTTTTGATATTTTCTGGATTATCTATCAAATATCTAGGTCTACGTTTTTGTGTTCTGACTTTCTCTGTCAGAACACAAAAACGTAGACCTAGATATTAGACCTAGATAAAGGCTAATAGGATAAAAACAAGGCCAGGATTTCGCTGGCCTTGTTTTTCGTAAGTCACTTGTCGGTGAGACTATTGGGAAAGAAATTCCCAATAGTTCAACTGGTGAGACTATGCGGTAAGACTACTGGTGATGCGCCAGAATTTTATGTTAGCCTGAGTTCAAATGCTTTTCATTCGCCAAGACGCAAGTCAGTTGCACTTAGGTGTGGTTACATCGATATAATAGTGTATAAATATTGTATAATAATCATTATTTATTATAACGTATACACAACCAGCTTCTTTCAATGTTTACAATTTGTTCATTATCAGTGCAATTAATTAAAAAACATTCCTAACAATAACGATGGAAATAAATTTGATAATAATGAAACAATTCTTAGTCGGTTTCCAGTAAACAAAATCGTGAAGCAAATATTTTCTCTCCATCCGTTTTAAATATCTATAACGTTCTTTTCGCCAGCACGTCGCGGATTAATTAAAAAAAATGTATTTGTTGTTGGGCCATTTTTAATATTACTTAAAACATGTGACTCAATAATATTGGTGTCAGGAAAAAATAATGATACTTACAGACTTAAATAAATTCATGACGAAATTTGACAATAAAAAAATATATCAAAAATGGAATTGATTCCAAACCAAGCGCCCTCTGTAATTAATTTGCATCGACGGATCTTGTCTACAGAAAGATATGTGTACCTTTTATATTACTCCTGAGGTTTACTTTAATTTCTAATGTTAGTCAATTTCACTAGAAGACAGTTTTATTTTAACAAAAGAATTATTAATAATAATGTTTAACTTAATCAACTAACAGTCTCCACAAATTAAGTATACTCGTCTTGAAAAGGGGTTAATTTAAAGTACTATGTTAATTTACTGTGTATTTCATATGGTATTTTGTAGTCTCTTAAAAACATGATAAAAGATGAAAAATCGTATGAATCATCATTGTTCATTATGAAATCAAAAAATAAATTAAAATTGGTCAATTACGTCTTCCTTATTATGTGTAAAAAAACAAATGCCTGCATACAATATTTTTTTTTAAGTCTTTGTACATTGTCAATAATATTTTATTGGAAGTGCGCGGGAACCTATGGGTTTAAAAATACTATAAAAGTTTTGACAAACTGTCACTTTCGGCCTAAAGGTAGATATTTCATAAAAATAAAAATAATTTGATAATACTCTACTCGCAATGAACCATTAAAAAAATAAACAGCAACGCATACCGTAAAATTAGTAAAATAATACTTAAAAAAAATCTTTCTACTTTTTGGTGTTAGTAGCTACACAACAAAAATTTACTACTAAAAAAATAAATACTTTTAAGTATGTCGTTCATGTTCAATTGCACGAAAAATATTACTTTTTGTAAATATATAATCTACTGTTATATATTTGCAATGGCACTTTCGTATAAATACATAGCAAAATAAGCATATTAACGAGTTTCTGTATAATATTTACAGGTGAGTGTCTTGAATTATATTTTGTGCAGAAAAGTATAAAATACCCAAAATATATAATCTTGCATATGGCACAAGAGATCAAAGCCCCAGGAGGTTTGATTACGTAAACAATTATTTACAATACAATAAGGAGTATGCATAAAATACAAATAAAAATACATCTCGCATCAATCGTTGTCTGTGGTTTAATCTTATCCCTAAATAATTAAAAAAGACGGTTCAAGGGAGGGATATAAGGGAATAACTTCGAACGATTTTGACATCATGTATTCAGCATAATCAACGTTTGTTTCTTCAGTACGGCGGCACACACTGTATGCGTGCGAGCCGCACGGGTGGCTCGGACATTAAAACATAGGTGCGTTTGCCGCAGTCAAAATGTTAACCATCATCATCATCATCATCAAATTTTATTTTATTTTATGCATATTTCTCATTCGTTAACAATATGTACTTAAAATACTGTGTGTAACGGATTCCGTACATAGACAATCGGGTCTCGATACAATCAGTATCGTGACGACTGGCGACGGGAATACAATTTATAAAATCGCGTCACTAACGCTTACAAATATATCAATCAAGTTACTGATTGTCCGGGACTGAGTGTAAAGTGTCTAAGTGTTTTAAGTGTACCGGGTTCAAAAAGCGGAGTACAAAAACAGACGGATTCATTTTAAATGCAATTTTATAAAATTACGAGAAAATCGGCCAACTGCGTAGATTGGACTTCCACTATACGTGCCAATCTACTTCATTTTGATGATATAATTTCAATGTGATTTAGAATTGAAAGTGAATTACAAATGACAGAAAGTCGACAAAAATACGGTGCATAACTGAGTAGAAAAAAGGATGGAACATCTAGTAATAATATCGTAATTTTTTTTATGAAAATATGTAGACAGAAATTTAAAAAAATGAAGACGATGAAATATTTATCTTTTATGTGAATGTTGTCACTTTTCTGTTTAATTGACGATATATTATAGTTATAAATCTGCCAATATCCCTCACATTTACAATGGGAAAGGTACTATGGATGCAAGCAATGTCATTGAAAGTATGCATATACAAATATATATATATATATTTTTAATTAGGTTAATAGTACTGAGTGTGTAAGCTCCTTATAGATTGGCCCGCACGTGGGTGTCATCTAACGGAAAAAGTTGGCTACCTCCACATAATGTAATTTTATTGGAATTTATTAACAACTTGTCTCACCCAACTGCTTTTTGGGTCATTTTCAATGTTAGTTTCTTGTGTAGGTGGGTCACTAATACTGGTTTTATTTAACGGAATGTGAACATTTGTTACAGTAGTACTAGATGTTATATTTCTTTGCTCCTTAGTTTCACTTGAGCTTCTTTCATAGGAAGCAACCTTTGTAGTAATTGATTTTGGCTTTGGCGCTTGGACCGGCTTCTTTAAATTCGGACTCGGCTTAGATTCTTGGCTCTTAGACATTAATTCGATTTCCATTCGTCTTTCTAGAACCGATTTCGATGTTTTCGGTTGCTCGATAGACGATCGTTTGCTCTCGGTTATCGATTTATTAACGATCTTCTTCGTCGCCGAATCGAGGCTGGCTCTTTCGAAACTTAGCCGTTTTAATTGAATGTTTCCTTGTATAAGAGACTCTTCTATAGCATCTTTTCTTTCTTTATTTTTAGAATCAACTTTTGCACCTTCTTTGTCGTCAACTTTGCTCTTTTCTTTTGGTACAATAGGCGTGGAATCAGATCTCCCGAAAATCGGCTTTACATTAAGATTTCTTTTAATCGTTTTCATATTAACTGACTCTGACGATGATGATTGTTCTAAAGTTTTCGTTAAGCTATCTTTTCTTGTGACAACCGACTTAATTTGTATACTGGTAGGTGCCGGTACTTGCGCTCCCTTCGGCTTGGTTGGTACCGGTGGAGCAATTTTAGGTTTGACTGCTTTTTCTATAGTTCGAGATATCTGTTTATTGGAAGACTCAATGTTCTCCGCGTGTTGATTTTTGACTGTCATTACCGATGTGCGAGTATGAGTAGTTGCTTTTTCAGCAATATTTGTGATAGTTACTTTCTGAGCTTTGAAAGAAGTATTTCGCTTTACGCTTTCCACTCTTGCGATTGTTTTCTTCACTATTTTTTCTGTGGAACTCAGTGCTTTTATTTCCTCATCTTCCTGATCGGAATAAACTGCTGAATCTCTAAAAACATCTTCATCTTTCACTTGTTCGATCTTTTCAAATGATTTTTCATAGTAGCTTTCGTCAGAATTCACTTGCGTTGAGGACGATTCCGAAATCTTTTGTACTACATGTCCTGTACTTACATTAGTGACTCCTTTGTTTTGTACCTCCTGGTAAGTACTTTCACTAGAAGATGTCACAAATGATGAATTTGAAAATAGACTATCAGGTCTTACGGCGTTTTTGTTTATAAGTATATTGACATTTTTGAGTGCGTCCTTTTCACTTGCTAATGTTGTGGGATCTACGTAATCGGACTGAGCTATTCTAGCTCCTAAGTGTTTGCTACCTTGCATATAAATAGGTAATTTATTTAAGCTTTGATAGGAACTATTGTTAGATTTTGACGGCGATGAAGAGCCCACGGAACTAGACATATTCGTTACCATGCTAATGCTTTTGTCGTAATGCGGTCGGAATAATTCAGGTTTTTTATTGATATTATCGCAGCTGTGTGACAGAATTTCTAAATTATTCTTCTCAATTTGACTTTCACTCATTGTTGTGTTTTCACAAACACTCTTGCTTAGTGCGTCCGTGTTGATAGAGTAGACAATGGTTGAAGTTGATATCGGGCTGACGTCGGTTGAAGTAATCACTACTCTTATTTCGTTTTTTTGGTTGTTCGCGAGCGTACCGTCAGTTGAAGTTGGTTTGAGACCCTCTGACCTGTTTTGGTTGTCATCCGGATGTTCATCTCCAATGATACTTCTGAACCTTTGTAATAAATTTTTGGAATAATTTCTCGGGTTTAATGCTGATCTCTTTTCAGATGTTGGACTTTTCAAGTCGGACTTAGGACTTTCGAAGCTACTTTCATTAGCGTTTATTTCAGATTCTTCATTGGTTTTAGTGGGAGTGCGATTTTTAAACCGACCTAATACGTTTTTCAGCGACAACGCATTTCCAGTAGGCTTGTATATTTTATGCTCTGGATGTATCATATCTACATTCTTTGTTTTGTCCTCATTATTCTCTAATGCCAACGCTTCACATGAGGATGTATTCGATTTATTCAAATTGGGATGTGAAGCTGTTAAGCTAGAATCATTTTTGTTTGGATCCAAGTCCACCTTTTCAAAATTGTTCTTGTAGCATCTATCAATTTCCTCTTCCAATTCTAAAGTGGACTGACTTATGTTTTGCATATACTCAGCATCTGTAGATTTTGAGTTTTTATTGAATTTCAGTATATCGCCTTCGCTCATATAGTTTTCTACATCATCGTAACTAATTTCACTTTGATCAGACGCTATCGTAAACGGACGGTCAACACTCATAACTTTTCCGTCTCTGTTCAAATATGTCTTACTGTTACTGTTTGGTTTACATTTGAATGTACTTAAATTATTTTCGTCCTGTCCACTGGTTACTACTTGAAAGCTTCTTGGCAGTGATCCAGACTTCCTATCCCTTGATACATTGAAGTGCTCTTTCTGGCGACTCAACCAAATCTCTGGTGTGTTTGGACTCTGTTGATCTGAGCTCATGGGTAAATAATCAATGGATAGTGCGTCAGCCACATCTTTCTTTCGTCTGCATACATCGATAAGATTGTCGTATAGATTTTCAATGTCAGGATTTACAGCCGGGCCTTGATTTTCCATAGTTACGTAATAATCTGAGGATTTAATATTTATATCGACATGGTCTGGTGATTTAAGTGGTACGTCGTATATTCCATCTTCCAAACTATCATGCCGTTTTAGTTGGTCAAACGACAAATATACATAGTCTGAATCAGGACCGCCAATCTTATTGCTTTCAGCCACATTTTCAACCACAGGAGGAGAAGGCAATCTTTTAGGTCGTGAACTATGAGTGTTATGTTGTATTATTTTACTTTTACTATTTATTGAGTGTAAATTATCATCAACTCGGTTTTCGATTCTCAGAGTTTCATAAATATGATCCTCGTCATCATCTTCCATATTATTCTGTGTACTTGTTTCAGAAGCTTCGGGTTCTATGTGTGCAACGTCGATATCCAAATTTTCAGACATCTGTCGAATATACTTAGGTTTTAATTTTGTCGAGTCATTTTTTGCTGCCATGACTGGTTCGGGATTAGAATGTGATTTAAGAAGTCGCTGATGTCTCCTCTGCGTACTGTTCCGAAGTTGTTGTTTCTTAATCAATTTTTGGAATTCCCTATTCTGCATTAAAAGTTGAGATATTATTTGTTCTAAGGGTTGTTCCGTTTCTTCGCAGCTTTCGTGTACTTCTTCCTGTGGTTGTTCCTCCTTTTCAATATTTCCTATTTTATCTTCTGCCTCTGAGCCCTCGTTTATTACTTTTTGTTTATGTAAGTACTTTACTTTTTCTAGTTCGTTCTTTTTGAATGAATCCGTTTTCTCTATCAATTTCTTGTAAGTCTCTTCATCAATATCTTCATCTTTACTAATCGTCGCTGGTAAAGCTAAACTTTGCATATTCACATTCGGTTTGTCGATATTTAGACTATCATTCGACTCTGATATATGCAATATGTTCTCAGTTGAAACATCAGTAGAAAAATCTGTGTAAAATTTAGTTGCGCTATCGGTCCCCAGGCGCAACTTTGCCCTGTTTTTCTTTAGCTTAGAAATTTTCTTTGGTATATTTTTCGTGTTATACATTTTTATTTCCAAATTCGGCTTCAGAATGGGACTAGTTCCTCTTTTTCTGCTTTCTAATTCCGGGTCTGAAATAATTGCGCCATCGTTAGTTTTAAGTTTCTTTGTAATCTTATTAGAACCACAATTTCGACACTCGAATTCAATCTTCTCCGTTGATTTACTATCATTTCTTTCACTGTCACTATCTTGAGATTTCTTTAAAATTATACCACCAGTATTTTGTTGTAGTCCCGGCTCAGATTTCCTTCTCCAAGTACCAATTTTTGAGGACAACTTTGACCTTTGAGGATCATCCTTAGATTTCGATCTTAATGTATCTGTTCTATGTTTATCGCTGTCATTACATCGAGATTTTCGACGATGCAATGTACTCAATGAATCTGTTACAGGAATGTTTTCTTTGATTTTAGCACATTTCAAACATGTTTTCTGGATATTTCTGACATTCATCAACGAATTATTCGTGTCAACAGTCAAGTCCTCCTTGCTCTTAGACTCTGTGTAACCGACAATGTTGTCAGAAGAGTGGTAACCCCTAGTTTTGTTTAGTGGGCTTGTGAATTCTTTACCAAAACTTTCTTGAGAGGACTGAAAATCTGAGCACTTGCAACCGGATTGCTTTCGTTCTACATGCTCTGTGCTGCCGGAGTCTATATAATGCAAGGATCTATCACACTCAAGGCATTTTTCTCCAGTTGCATCAGCGTTGTCAGTGCTCTTGCAGGCACATTTTTCTTCACTAGATTTGTCTTTGCTAGATAATTCCGTTTCGCAATCGGAACAGAGGTCTATGTAGCAATTGTCACAAGTATAGTCAGTACCCTTTTCAGCTGAAACTTGAGCGCAATCGCATTCTTGGTTCGAATCGCCTCTCGAGTTTGTCACCGTATACTTTCTATTGGCTTTCTTAATTCGTGCTCTGGCATCATTCTCGCAAGACTTTCTTCTTTCTCTTTCAATTTTACGCTTCTCAAGATATTCCGGAGCGGAAAGCTGTTTTCTCATGGACGCTTGTGTGATTAGGTTGTGGGACTTCTCTGCTAACATGTCATCTGCAATAACAAAAACTTTATGTAAATTAACTTCAATTCAATATTCATAGCTTTCATAAGCATAAGCTTTCATAAGATGGATAATTGTCTGTTATTATTAAAAGTTATTATTTAGAACAGTAAGCAGTGATATCTTAGTGGTTAAGATTCTGGTCTCTCACGCTAGTTGTCTGAGGTTCAACCCGCACGCACTTATGATTTTTCGAAGTTATATGCGTATTAGAAATAAATTATCACTTGCTTAACGGTAAGAGAAACGTCGTGAGGAAACCAACACATCTGAAAGTTCTTTGTAAAGTTCTCGAAGGTGTGTGAAGACTACCGATCCGCATTTGGCCAGCGTGGTAGACTATGGCCTAGCCCTTCTCATCTGAGAGGAGACTGTCCAACAGTGGGACGTTAATAGGTTGATGACGATAATGATTATTATTAAAACTACATACCATCAGTTTTGTTTTGGCCAAGCTCCATCACTAATTGCCTAGCGTGAGACGGTATTACGGCATTATAGTTCTCCAATATTACCTGTAATCACAAATTGAAAAGTGATATTTAAAACTTCTTATTTACTGATTTCGAACACATTAACTTAAGTATTGAATACATTGTAACTTGTTTATTAACAAAACATTGTAAGTTAGACCTATCTACTAAAGCAACAGGGCCCATTTTCGCTTGAAAGCGCGTCCGCACTATACGACATTCATAGCAAAATGATACAATAGTTTACTTATTGACGACAGATTCGACCACTTTAATAAGTCCCTAAGTCACAAAGCCCACTTTCGCTCGTAAACAGGTTCGCGTAATACGGCAACATAGATCAAATACAATTTTAACATAATTGCACCTTAACATAAATAAGGTACATTGCAAATTGCATCTAACATCAATGCGTTACATTGTAAATTGCACCTACCCGCTTAAGCAACAGAGTCCACTCTCGCTTGTGGCGCTGCGAGCGCGCCTGTAGCGTGAGTTGCGCGCGCGGCGCGTCCCACGGGATCACGTGGAACGAGAGAGGCGCGCCCGCGATGGATTCCACCAACATCATATTGTTACACTGAAACATTTCCTTATGTTAAAAGAGTAGGAAACATGTAAGCTAATTAATGTTTAGTGGTCACTGCATCCCATTGACACCCACATCTATCCTTAAACGGTACTGAAGTCTGTATGTATGAACATCTTTTGAGGACTAAGATCGTCGCTTCACTATAACTTCCCGACAATCAAACCTCTCCAATCGAAAAACAAGAATCACGGTGGATTGTGAGGGTGGCTGTGGTACCACCCTGATCGAATTTTAGTTCTACCACCTACTAAAATATCTCAGAAGGATGGCTGCAACCCTTTTCTATAATCCACTGCTGGGCACAAGTCTACTCTCAGAACGTGGAGGGTTAAAACATGATCTACAATGTTGGCCAAATGCGGATTGGTAGACGTCACATAACCTCGAAAATGATATGAACATTTTTCTGGCAAGTTTTCCTTTCCAGTTACTTAATTCACGTCATAATTAAAATATTAAAATTTAACATGCACAGAAATACTTCGAAATTTCAATCATGCCATCGTCTAAACATCAATACTTCCGAAAATTTGTGATGCGTGGGGAATTCCAACCCCGGACTTCCTCGTCAAAAGCCAGAACTTTACCACTAGGCCAGGCATTGCATTCATATCGTGCAATAATTAATTTATGACTTGTGTGGCGTAGCGGCCACCATATCGGTCTGACAAGCTCAGGGTTTCGTGTTAGATTTCCGGGCAGACAGACTTCTAAAAAATAGTTCCCAATTTCACTAAGTGTCACAATTACATTGCCGTGTCACAATTACATTGCCCTGCTGGATTTTAAGCACTAAGCTGCGTTTCTAGCCAGTTCTCATTTCATTTTTATGATATTAATAATTTCAAAAATACTGTTATTCAAATTTAATTGGTAGTAGAACTTAGTTCGGGAAGTTATCACCGCCCTCATAATCCGTCATGAAGCAATTGTTACAGTTGGAGAAGTGTGGTTGTCTTGTGTGTGTGTGTGTGTGTGTGTTGTTGGTTAAAATGTCTTATGCTCGTATATATAAAAAAGCAATTACTTGTTGCTTCGTACTTCCTTGATAAAGTCAATTGAGGAATTTAGATTTCTGTTCTGGGCCTGGGTGTTTATTGTCCTCATGTTTGTATGTGTCTATGGTATCCACAGAGAATCCTAGTGTAGAGCTATGTGTAAAAAGTTTTTTTTTACACACCATAATATGAGACTTGTAAGCAAGAATCCCATCTTCTCTGTTCTTAGTGACGAGAAGCATTTTGTCGAAGAGGAAGGCGTGACGCATTGCCTTCGCGCCGAAAACTCTGGAAACAATAACATTAATTTAGCAGAACGTACTCCTACGATACCAATCAGAAAGGTGGTTCTAAGAACTGTTTAGATGGCGCCACCTGTACCAATCCACTAATATAACTACTGTCAATTTATTAATATTATTTTACTCAAAGGTTGTCTAGAAGAGATGACATCTTGAGTGATAAGGCCTTTGTTTAGTACATAGTAAACAATAGTGTGCAATAAAAAATATTTTTTTCTTTTCTATATAAGTGTAGTAATATCGTTTTATAGCTTAGAAGTACAAACGACCATGCAGTCCTAATGATAAGTGGTCACCGGCGGCTCATGGATACCAATATCTAACGTCAAACAGAATTGAAACCTTATATGAGGCCGTACGCAGACGCATCACTATTCCTGTCGACTAATGCTCGTATTTATAAAGAAATAAGGTGAGAATTTTTAAGTTTTTTTTTAAGTGACAAAAGTAACAAACGAGCGTGCAGGCCATCTGATGTTAAATGGTCTCTGTAGCCCATGGATACCTACATCTACATCTACCATTAGGTGTCCTGCTCTCACGTTTGTTACTCAAACAAACACAAAAAAAATCCCTATTCTGCGATCGTTAAATCGAATACCTAAGAAACTCACCTGAATGTCCCTTCGGCACACAACTCTCCGTATGTCGTCAGGTCCGGACCATTCCATCCATACAGCAAGGATTGGATCTCCTGAAATTTGGAAGGAATCAATGAATTAAGACTTCCCACGCTACGTCTCTAGATCTCAATAGGGCTAGAAGTGGGTAGATGGGGATTTGGGGCCTCGAGGGTACCTTCTTTGCCCGGACAGTTCTCAAGGGAGTGAATACCCTCGGGGGGAGATATTAATAATACTTTATAAAACTAAAATGCTGACTAAAACAGCATTATATGTAATATTAAAAATCGTTTTTACCGCGTACGTGCAAGGTGTGGAATGAACTTCCTTCTGAGGTATTCTCAGGACGCTATGACATGGGGCTCTCCAAAAAGGTGTAAAATATCCAGACTTCAAAGCTGCTAATGCATTGGCGAATTCCCTGGTGTTGCAAATGTCCATAGGCGACGGTGACCACTTTCCATCAGGTAGACCGTATGCCTTATCGCCAAGTTAATTAAAAAAATATATGTATATATAGTAATACCAACCCCGTTGTTTAGGTCCACCCCTAAACAGCGGGGTGGTGAGGGGGTATCGGTCAATTGTTCTCAATAGTTTGAATAGACATACTTTAAAGGTTCTGGATTGTATATTTTTTACTTTCTAAAGTAAATAAACTTGTAAAACCCTAGATTGTATTTTTTTCTCTATGTACCTAAGCAGTGATATAGCTTATTGGTTAATAATCCGGCCTCTCACACTGTATAGCCGGGGTTCGAATCCGCGCGTACCTCTGGTTTTGCGAAGATACGTGCGTTTTCAAAATCAATTATCACTCACTTTAACTATGAAGGAAAACACCGTGAGGAAACCTACACAACTTCTTCTTTGCAAAGGATTCTTTGCAGGGAGGGTTCTTTGCAAAGTTTTCGATGGTTTGTGAAATCGTGTGGTGAACTAACCCTTCTCATTCTGAGCGGAGACCCATCACCACCAATATGTAAGGAATAAAATATGAAATCGCATAGCCGGCTACGGCTTGCGTAGATCGCAACCGATCTACAAAGTTACGCAACGTTGGGCGCGGTCGGAAGTTGGATGGGTCACCGCTAGTGGTAAAATGTCATGCGCACTTCCGTGCTTCGGAGGGCACGTTAAGCTGTTGGATCCGGTTGCTATTATCAGCACTCGTTAAACCTTGATGGAAATCTTGTAGGCGGGTTGAAAATATCAAACACGAATTGCCCACTAACCCATATCTCCACCAATCCACATCTACTCCTGACGCATCTACGTATGACTTCAGATAGAAGTTCAGTATTGTTTGAGGTTAGATGTAGGTACCATAGGTGACTACTTAACATCAGGTGGCCGGCACGTTTGATTGCTTCCCTTTAAACATAGAAAAAAGCTGGAGGTCTTGTGGGTGGTTAGAAAACATGCGACACAGGTTGGCCATTAACCCGTATATCCACCAATCCACATTGGAGCAATCTGGTAGAGTATGTTCTAGGTTTCTCCTAGTTGTAGAGACAATGCACAGCATTGGGACATAAAAAGGTAGTCAACACATGAAACCAACCTGGACTCGAACGGCGTGCTCATGACGTCGCTTCATATCATCTATGTGTTGAGCGATGCCCGTCATCTTACGCAACGCGTACTCTGTATCCCGGGATGCGCATTGGTTCACCACGTTCTGGAATAAGAAGCAAGGCAAACTGATGGGTGGTAGAACTAAAGTTTAGCCGGGGTACTAGCGCTGCCCTCACAATCCGCCGTGATGAAATTCTTGTGTTTCGGTCGAGATGTTTGTTTGCCGGGCATATCTCAGTCTTCAGGTGTTGTGACGCATTTATTTACGACCTCGGAGAGGACTTCAGTCCTGCTTGAGGTTGAATGTGACTGGTTATGGACTGCAGTGACCATTTAATATAAAACGGCCTGCATGTTCGTTTGCTACTCTTTAAACATAAAAAAATAACTTAACGCTTCGATCTGGACACATGCCGCTAAATTTTTTAAACGTTTTTTATGTGAGAAGAGTAGCATACGAGCGTGCAAGCCATCTAATCTTAAGTGGTAAGTACAACCCATAGACACCCAGGCATCTAACCTCAAACAGGACTGAAGTCCTATCTGAAATCGTACGTAGATGCGTCTTTACACCAAGGACTGTAATTATACTCAGCAACCTCTGTAACCGAAACATAAGAAAAAGAACTAACGAAAAAGTCTACCACCTTCAAAATATAAATAAAGTAGGTTGCAATAGCAACACGACTTTAATCATGGCAACTCATTTGAAAATAGACGGGAATTCCCAACAAGTTTCGAAAAGAAGATAACGAGCTGAATACAAAGTAGCTCGGCACCTTTAAAGTTTTCTCACACACAAACATATATATAACTAATGTCTTCAATTGATATTCAAAGAAACAGTTTTATTTACATTGCTATTGATCTTCAACACTCCTTAGATAGAAAATCGTAATTACCTGCAGTAGCAAATGGTACTTCAAGATCCTTTGCACTGGTTTCAGCAGATATGACGCCAGCGGCAACGGATGCCTCAGTTCTATTTGCCGTTCCCTGAACTCCCTGGCGCTGTGGGGTTTGGATGCAAGCGCCGCTAGTCTCTCCATGGTCCGAGGGTAGCCCGTACAGTAGGACGTGTAGACCGCGAATCCGGTGGTGTTGTTGACGAAGCAACGGGCGATACAGGTGGCGTCGAGACGGCATGTATTCAGTTCTCCACACAGGGACCTTAAAAGAAATAAACATAAAATTAGTAAATAAAATAAAATAAATGTCCTATTGTACAAAATGTAATTAATGTCCCACTGCTGAGCACTGCTACTGCTGCACTGCTGATGAAATCCGCCACGCTGGCCAAGTGCGGATTGGTAAACTTCACACACCTTCGAGAACTTCACAAAGAACTCTTAGATGTACATATATGTTCCCTCACGATATTTTCCCTCATCGTTAAAGCAAGTGATAATTAATTTCTGATATGCACATAACTTCGAAAAAATTGAGGTGCGTGCGGGATTCGAACCTCGGACAGTTAATGCGAGAAGCCGGAATCTTAACCTTAGAAAAAGCCTTATATATCTAGCGAATATTGCACACATGTATATGTAAAGCGAGGCGACCATCTTAGTCCTTACCAGTAGTGACGCATCTACATACAACCTCAGATATAACTTCAGTCTTATTTGAAATTAAATGTAAGTGTCCACGGGCTGCAGTGACCACTTAACATGAGCTGGCTTGCACGTTCGTTTGCTACTCTTCTCCCATAAAAAAGAACTGAAGTCCTACTTGAAGTTCCATGTAGATGAGTCACTACTTTAGTATCGTAAACGATCTTCAAAGTTAAGCAACGAGGGAGCTTAACACGTTTCCCTACTTCGGAGGACACGTTAAGCTGTCGGTCTCTATTGTTATCATTGGATAGTAGTCATTAAACTTTATCGGTGACCTAATAGGCAATATAAACACATTCGACACGGGCTGACCATTATAACCCATTCCGCTCCATCAATTCGAATTGGGATAGCGATGTGGTGTATGCTCTACGCTTCTCACAGATGTGGGGAAAGATGCCCAACGTGGAACATAAAAAGAGTTACAGCCTCTACTTTGAAATTATTATGTATTACGTTCGATCTACTATGAAATGGCTTACTACAAAGTCATTCTAGCCTTTGAAGTTGAAACTGTATATTTATGGTCTAGTACTCATGGTCGAAGACCAAGTTTAATTAAGTTTAAAAGGTAGCGGTGCAAGTAATGTTCCTTGTGGTATTCCTCGGACAGTTTACGATAGGTGGCGGTAACTGTTTTCTTGTGCATATTCGGGATAACAAATATAGTATATAAATTCAAAGCTCAAAATATATAGATATAAAATTACATGAAGCCAAAACTATTTCTGTATTTAAGAAACGTGGCAAAGAACATTTAATTTCCTTGGTAATATAAATGTTGTGTAATATATTTTCATCATTTGTAAAAGTATATATATGTATATATGTCTGAAGAGCAGCAAACGAATTTGCAAGCCACCTGATATTAAGTGGGCAATGCAACCCATGAACACCCACATCTAACATGAAAGAAAACTGAGGTTCTATCTAATGTCGTAAACACATGCGTCACTCCTTAGGGCTAAGAAGGTCGCCTCGCTAAGAGTGCCCGGCAACCGCACCTCACCGACCGAAACAAACTGCTTCACGGCGGATGGTGAGCGCTGCTGTGGGCGGTGAGGACATTCATTATCCGTCCATACATATATATTTTTTAAATGTATCCATTTCTAATGTTAAGAGACCCATAATATACCCATTATATATACCCGTTATATTCTTTGTTGTTTTTTCTTTTTCTCTTGTATGTATATTTTTTATATACGTTAATGTATAATAGTTTATCAAATTATGTTACGTTTTAATACAGAAAAATATAGAGCCCCATTATATTAAAACAAAGACGCTTGTCCGTTTAAGCGCACATTTGAGTGTATCGTATGTCAATGCAAGTAGTTGAAAACATTTTCGCAGTGTAAGTATCAAATTAAAGGGGCCGCGAAACTAGATATGTGACGCGCCTCGCGGTTAACGTTGTAGCACGTACCTAGAGTAATCTATAATATAATAAATCTAAAGTTTATTTGTTTGAACGCGGTAATCTCTAGAATTACCAGTCGGATGTGGAAAAATCTTTTCGAATTATATAGGCTATTTATCGGGGAAAGCTTTAGTCTATGTAACATTATGTTATATTTTTTATGAGTGAAGCGATTAGTATGCAAAGTTTAGGCAAAGTATGCAAAATGAGACCGGTGAATGCGGGCGGTGTAGCCAATGGTCCTTACCCACGCGAGCGACGTCGCAGCCATTTGCTAGTGTTACATAATAAAACTACCGCGTGTGTATATTATGTATG
>DWKL01000780.1:0-16911 GCA_018249415.1 Phareas burnsi | reverse complement strand
AGAGTACTAAAAAATCTTTACAATATTTTAACATCACGCTCGATCAACCACGAATCGCCACACAAAAATTCCACCTAAAAATTTTGTAAATAGACATTCAGCATCAACCCACTACTGGTAGACTTCACGCACCTTCGAGAACTCTCAGGCATGCAGGTTTCCTCACGATGTTTTCCTTCACTGTTAAAACCAATAATAATTAATTTCTAATACGCGCATAACTTCAAGAAATCAGAGGTACGTGCGGGATTTGTGCCTTGGACACCCAGCGTGAATGGTCGGGGTTTTAACCTCTAAGCTGTCACTGCTTACACATTGACATTGTTTATAAAATTTGAAGTATTCTTTCCCATTTTAGTGAGAATGACGGTAACACAGAAAAACGGTTGTGGACTTCATACAGCAGCAGCGTATTTCTGGGACACTGCAACGGACGACACGTGTACTGTACGTTGGGAGAATAAATACATGTATTGCATAGTGAATATATGGGCGTTAGCTTTACAGGTGTAATGAATTAAATTAAAAAACCACTCTACTTTTTTTTTAATGTTGTTCCTAGATAAGTACTACCGACTTCATTTGAGTAACAATGATTTCATTGAGTTGCTTAGAGTAATAACAGATGCGCGCTGCCAGAAACTTATTATTCAATAGTATAATAAAATATTGGATAAAAGAACTTCATCTTCCTGTGAGAGTTCTAATTGACATTTTTTTAAATATGGAACAAAGACATGTACGGAAAAGACAAAAATTCTAAACACGAATTTTAAGATCGTAGCTCCGGCTACGGTCCGAAATCATTCACCTCTTCACGACATGTCTTCTGTGCCGGCTAATCCCTTCCAGGCTCGCCACCAAGTTCGGTGAAGCTGTGAAGGCCACTAATGCCAATAGCAACTACATAATCGAAAAAAAAACGATTGCAAATAAAAAACTAAAAAGAATACTACCAACCTGTTTTCTGACATGACATCAATTTTAATTTGGGAACTTACCTCCCCGAGTTATTTAGTTCGATATGATAACACCGGGGTTTCCTAATCTAAAGTAGAAATCTAAATGAATTTTATTTACTTAAAAAAATATTTCTAAAATGAAACAAAGTGTTAAGCACATTTTAGTATTTTTTATTTTTGGTAAAATTTACCATAATACAAAATAATGATAGAAATAAATAAAGTAATAAAATGTATAGACAGGTCATAGAGAACTATGCATTGTAAAATTGGTGCTTTTAAAGCAATAAAATTTATAATAACATTAGGCAAAATGGCATGTGTACATTAAAAATAAAAGCATTATTTTTAACACAGAAAATAATATCAAGAGCCGACGTTTACATATACATAATTAACGAAAGATTAATGATTCTGTAATCACTTGGTGATTTGGTCTTCCTAATTATAATTTATATCAAATCATTAAAATCCACATGCACATATTTTAAAGCAATTAGGATAATTATTTTTCTACCACATATAATTAATTACCTCAGAAACTGATTAGTCAATTAAAACAAAACAATTGTAATGGATAATAAATGGAAATGGACATTACAGAAGGCATAGAGGAAAACATACAATCCAATAAAATTATATCTGATAAAAAAAAACTAATATTAAAATAGACAATATAATTAAATTGATAGCAATAAAATTATCTGTACTTTCATTATTATTATAAATCGATGTAGGCTAATCGACTACCTCTTGTATCAAAATGTAGAGAATCTATGAAATAAATCATGGCTTGCTACTTGTATGGCCAGATCCACGTTATGATATAAGACTAGTCTATTGTATTTAGCGGACTATGAAAAGTAAAATATGCTTATGAACAATACTTGCATAATATTCTAGAATGTTATAGTTACCCCTTCAATATCATAGAAAAAAGTGATAAAACAATGACAGTACTTTTTTATACTTAAGAAATATTTTGTAATTAAAATAGATGGCACTTATAGTCTTGTAGTAAAGCCTTAATACTGACTAAAAGTTACATAGAATATTTTATCAAAAACTACAATTTGATCACGATAATATTAGTAAACTAAAAAATAAAACATCTATCACTATAGATAAATATATTAATATTAAGTAATTTCTACTTAGCTTCAATTTTGATTACAAAAGTTATTAAAAAAATTGTATTGTGCAAGATAACTATAACATTCAAAATTAATACATTAAATATCTTAGTCAAGTTGTAAATGTATGAAATTTGGTGCATTATTTCTATGCTGAATTAATATTGTTAATAATTTAAAGTAGATATGTAATCAGCTCTATTGATTTCGAAAATACTTAAGGACATGTAATATTAATACTGCTTGTCAGATGCAGTCTCAAACCACTCTTATTTGCATCCCATATGCGCATCGGCATCTATGTTATATGCTATTAAACAATGTAAACATTAAAACTGTATCCACTGGTTCGTTACGAATTTCTGAACCATTTATGTGATGATAATGTGATGCTTAAAGTTCTATGTATAAATTTAATATAAAACACCCAGAAATTAAAAATAAATAAAAAAAAACATTTGATTCAAATAAAAACGCGTTTAAAACCCAAACTGTGCTGAAATGTATTAAAGCTAATAAATGTGCATTTCAATGATAAATCATGCCGTGTGGCTAGGAGTCCTACGACATCGCGTCTCCGCGAACCCGTCCAGTGTGACAACCATCTCTCCGAGCCGCCCCACACACCAATAACTTATTATGTACACAATAAGTAATGCTCTATAAAGTACAACCTACCACTATGACTACAATAAAACGATTTGTCGCTTAACCTCATTATTATGACAGATAATTCCTCTTATTTACAAATTAGCTATACATACAATACTTAATAGAATTACGAAAAAGTAACATTGTACTTTTAACTTGCTACCCTTTTTTTCGAATGTACTAATTTCGTTTATATTAATAACTAGCTCCTATAGACTATGTACATGTACACATTTATGTTAGTCGAGACTTAACTGATCACAAGTGAAGAAATAAGAACAAACAAGGAACAAAATAATGTACACTATGCACTAACCATTGTCGCACCCGCGTGGCTCTAAACACGTATCACATCCTGGCTGCGAGTAAACACTTGAATCTACTCTTGAGCCATCAACCGTCACATTCTCCTCTTAAAAAAATACAACTAAATTTATATACATAATATGTAAAACTTATCACAAAATAAGATACAATTTAAGTAAAAACAATACATATAATATACAATCTAACGATTTTAAACACTGGGCAGATTCAAGAAAGAGATCATAACAAGATTCATGAAAACTGCGTCCAATTCTCTCCAGCGGCATCGAAATGTCAACAAAAGAGGTGGGAACAACTCGATATGTGATTCGGACTTATTGTCTTACATATATATTTACAATTAAAAAATTGTGCTCAACCCAGTATTTTTACGGCACACATACATCCGTTCGTTAAAATTTTATATGTCCTTAGATATTAGACATGTAAAATTTTAAAGTAATCTAACAATTTACATGTCTGTCTGTTATTTTCATTCTAGCAAAATCGTACTTAACTCGCAGGCTACATAGAAGAGTACATCGGAAGAGGAGGGGGCTCGGACGCGGCGGCGGATACATAATATTTTCACAAACTTAAAATACAATAATGGCGGTTTGGCATATACGCCATGATTTTGCTTGATGATTAAATGAAAATATATGAAGCGGACATCGCATCCGAGCTTCGTTCTCTCCCGACGACTCCTCTTTGGCCCGCGCTTAAGGCAAGGTACTTTTCCTTATCAAGTTTATTAATGTCTAATTCAGTTAGGTAATGTACTTATATTATGCTATCAAAAAATTAAATCCTAGACAACTTGACTTGATGCAAAACACATTTATCTTTACAGCAAAAATGGTTTTGTTTATATTGTTTATAACTAAATACTATAAATCTGTTAATTAAGCCACATTAAGAAAGACTGTTACATAGATCTATTTACTTTAATGTATAATTAGATGCTTGACATTTGTGGCGCTAATAGTCGGGAACCACGTTAAAATACACTTGCTAGCGATGTCTAGTCATATATAATTTCACACCACATCAGACTCCTCGATATACATGAAAGTTAGTATAATTGACACAAACTCACTCACTCATTGTTACGTCGAATGTTAATTGAGGTACTTGCGACACTTTTTAGCGCCACACGTGCATGGTATCTTAACCTCCTCAAATGGGAATTTGTAATCATACGTGAGTTCCTCTCCAACCGTGATGCGTCGCAGAGCGAAGATCAAGATGTGTTTGTGGCCGTGGATGTCCACCACACGTGAGTAGCAGTTGGGCTGCAAGAAAAAACATCCGTTATTTATTCATTGTACATTATTATTGTCGGACGGTGTAGCAAACTGGTAATTATACCGGTCTGACACGCAGAAGATTCCGGCGTTGATTCCCGGCTAGGCAGAAATCTAAATGAGGAATTTAGATTTCCGTTCTGGATCTAAGTGTGTATACTCGTCAATGTATTTGTCCGTGGTATCAACGTCACAGGGAACCCATGTGTGGACTATGATTATAGAAACAGTTTTTTTTTTACGTGAAAAATCGAAAAGGGGACCGTCTGCATTCATGGTCAATACAATTAATGAACATCCGTTGTCAACCCTAAACAAACAGAGTAGACAGGGGTGATCCTTCAGACCGTAACACTAAATATACAATTAGTTACAAACGATAAATATATTATACATTTATATTATATATGAATGTACAATATATTTATCATTACCATTACAAATATCCTATATTTACGGATAGCTTTGATTAGGTTTTTTCTCATAACTAACTATATAATAGCCTTTAAAAGATCCCTCTTACAATAATAATAAATAAATTTAGATGTTTTAAGAATATCTGATAAGGTGTCGTTACAGTTACGGACATGCATAACAGAAGACGAAGAATAATTAAAGTACGGCCCAGGCAGAAGCAACGTGAGATGTTTTTTGTGACATATGGTATAACATTATGAGACTTGCATCTAAGAGGAACTATGACCTAAGTAAGAGGACTCACATCACACGAATGGTTGATGAATCTCGCGGCGTTGCCCTTGAGCGTCGCGTCGACGACAAGGTTGTCGTCGATACGGAACATGTAGCAGCCGCCCACGCCGCGCCGTCCGCTCATCGCCTCGTAGCGCTTCTCGCGCTGGTCGGCCAGCACTGCGCGGATGACCTCGCCCGCGTACTCGATTACCATGTCGCCTGAAAATTAACAATTTAACATATAATGCATCACATAGTTCGCTGAAGAAAGCTAAAGCTCGCTCGTTGAACATTAAGATGTATCAAGCACTATTATTATCTAACATTTTGTGTCAGTCTAGTAGTTTATAACGATTACTAGAAGAAAACCTATTAAAGATTTTCTTCTAAGAGTATAGTTCTATTAGCTAAAATTTCTGCCCTTATATTTTTGACGTACTTAGTAATTTTATTGAATATTGTACCTTCTTCGATGTCTCGTTTACAGAACAAGCCTCGTCCGTGTATATGAGATCTATAGACACCAACAGACGCCTTTGAAGTTTCCTTTAGCTGTCTAAATCTCATCGCCGGTGGTAATGTCGCCAGACGTCTATAATAAAATATAATACATATTGATATCAGTAAATAAAACTTTATGCTACTATGAATTTTATTTTTATTTTTGAAGAGTAGTAATAGAGCATTTGGGTCATCCGATTTAAATGGTCACTGCACCCCATGGACACCCATATCTAAATTTAAACAAAATTTATACAAAAAATAACGAACCTAGAAATGGAGCTATCGCCCTCTTGGCCACCGAAAGGCGGAGGTTCCTCCCTAAAAGGTGATGCCATCCAGCTAAACATGTCGTGATTTTGTTTTCTAGATACGGGGCCGGTACGCGCGCTTCCCCATGGACTCTCCTTGAAACCTTCGCTCAGGTCCAAGTTATTGTCCCAACTACTGAGCGGTCTGCCCTGCCGTATTTTGTATTTTGTGCAACGACTCGCCTGTAAAAATGAACACGTAAAATATTATTACCTTTATATAAACTAAATCATTGACGACATTAAATTATCAACTAGATTTAAACTGAAACTCACCCCAGGAAGTTGCTCAATGAGGTATCGCAATGCATTATTGTTTAATCCCAAAAGATGTGCTCCAGAGAGAGTAGACGGTAGATTATATTGTATAAGGGGGAGACCAGATATTTTTCGAGCATTTTGGACAGCGTCTATTACTTTAGCCCAAAGATCAGTTAACGAAGACGAGGTGTAATTAAATCCATCTTCTGAAGTTACTTCGTATATTAACTTTGGACCATCGTCTTTTGGCGGATCAGGTGCCTGTTTAGAAAGTGATGCTTTATTTTCTTGTCCCTTCATTACTTTGCTTTGTTTCTTCACTACTAATGTTTCACTGGTTTCAGTTTTCTTATCTGTAAATGGTCTTTTCATAACTTTTGTGGATGGATTGGATAGTTTTGCTGTCAGCGGAGTTTTATTAGTTTCCTTTTCGATAAGAATTTTTGGTGGGTCTGTTTCTATATCGGCATCTAAACTTGGCAAAGATGTCATCTTAGGTGTTTTTGGGACAGGCTCACTGTTTCGCGATATCTCAACCTCTGTTGGCGCAGAACTTGTATTTGCTTGGTGCATTTCTGCTGATAACTGCATAGCTCTTGCAGCATCGCTTTCCTCTTTTTCTTTTTTAACTCTTTCCAGTTCCATCATTCTTTTAGATTCTTCAATAGCCTTTTCTAAATCACTATCAACGTTCTCGTCCTTTATATTTAGATCAGGCATATCATGACTTACAGGTCTTTGTTTTGGCACCGGAGGAGCTCTATTGTTTGTAGTCTTTGTAGAAATCTTGCTCTGACCATCTCTGTGCAACGGCAATACTCTATTCATTGGCCGCATAGACATAGGATTAACAACATTAGTAGGAATCCCAGATTGCTGAGTTGGCGGCGCTTTAGGCAACATAATGCTAGAACTATTCTGTGTTGGTAAATTAATAGTATTATTTTGAACAGGGATGCATATCATATTGCTAGAATTATTTTGATTTTGTAGAAGATTAGCATTAGCCTGGATAGGGAAATTTATATCGGCAGCTGCTTTAGAAGCAATTTTAGGATCGACCAAGTTATTTTGAACTGTGATGTTAACTGTATTATTACTTGAATTAACATTTATATTCATTGGTGCACTATTTGGTATTGCCTGGAATGGCACATTTATCATGGTACCACTGTTTTCATTTTTTTGCTGGAATGTCAAAGGATCGGTCGCAATGCCTGGTACATTGGTGTTGCTATTGTTAGTCACCACACGTATGTTATGTTGCTGGGGAACATGTTGATTTAAATTATTATCTAGATTAGCATTGTTTATTCTATTCCTTTCTGGTAGATTAATTACTCTGTTATTTTGTGAGTTCATCTGTAGGTATCCAATTTGATTGCTAACAGAAATCGTGTGGTTTTGCTTGTCGTTACTTATAATATTTACTTTTGCACAATCGTTACTAGAGTTATTGGACACAGGCATACTGGGAGCAGGTGGTGGACCCATAATATTTTTACCTCTTAGAGGTTCTGGGACAAACTTAGGAGCCTCATTGACTGGCAAAGAAGTTCTATTAATTTGTGATTCAACATTAGATAATTGATTTTGTGTCGTATTATTTGTATTCAAGCTACAACTATTTATGTTGATTTGGGAATTCCCAGACATTTGGTTATTTAACATCTGATTTTGTCCAGTATTGGTGTGAGGCTGTGAGTTATTTATCATCATATGATTTGAAGGACCAGGCATTAGATTGTTGACATTATGGTCTGCTGTGTTATTGCAGTTCATCAATATTTCATGTCCAGATAAGTTATTCTGGTTGTTAGCTCCATACATGGAATTATTATTCACATTATTCATTACCATATTGTTTGTATTGTTGACTCCCATTCCATGTATGACATTTCCTGTGTTATTGACATTCATGTTAGTGGTGGAATTCATATTTGAACATATTTCAAATGTAGACTGATTATTAGAAAACTGTGTGGAGTTATTGGAGCAACTACCGCTGCACGAGTTTTGTATTTCATTTTTGATGTCTGGAATATTAGGAACGTGCATCAAAGGGTTATTCATTGACTGATGATTTGTGTTGGAAATTTGCATGTTGTTATGCATAGTCATATTATTTATTGAATTCATATTGTTCATTTGATGCTGCATAAGATTGGAGTGTTCCATTGAAGTTCTATTATTTTGCATTTGGGTCATAGTGTTGAGATTCGGCATAGACATAGAATTATTATCATGCCGATTATTATGAATATTAGACATAACACTTGGGTTTTCCATTTGGTTGCTCATATTCATATTCGAATTTGCTGACATATGATGCATATGCATATTATTATCCATTGTTTGTCTGTTATGCATCTGATTAGGAACATGTTGATGCATACTCATTAAATTATTATCAATATGTGGGCGATTATTTTGCATCTGCATAACATTAGACATTTGATGTTGGTGATGATGTGTTATGTTATCGATCTGTCTATTTTGTGGCATAGTCATTTGTTGACTTAAATGCATATTATTATCAACTTGGGTACGACTGGTATTGTTATTCATGTGATGATTCATTTGCTGCATGGAGTGCATTTGCTGGTTATGCATAGAATCCATTGATCTATTTGAATGCATTTGGTGGTTCATATTGTTAAGTCCATGTCCTTGCATATTGTCCATAATCATCCGATTATTCTGCATATTATTATTCATACTTGACATTGGCTGATTCAAATGTATATGAGATAACTCATTAAGATCGGAACGGTTTAAGTTGTGGTTAGTAGACATATTATGCATATTTATGTTCTGGTTCATAAGGTTACTGGTGTCAGGAGTATTACGACTGGAAAGCATATTTGATTGGTTGTGAGTTTGTTGATTGCTTATCATATTGTCATGGAATACTCTATTGGACGTTCCTTGATTTAATTGATTGATTTGATTCGTATTCTCCATTTGACGATTATGCTGTTGTATTTGTCCATTCATTATATGTATTTGGTTAGACGTGAGCTGGTTAGTCTCATGCGACATCATCTGCATATTTCCATGAGCCATATTTGATGTATTCATAGAAGTAGTCATCATATCATTCTGCTGATTATTTTGCTGATTATTATTTTCACCAGACACTTGTAGATTCGACCGGTTAATAGACATTTCTTGACAGGACATGTTTACATTTTGCATTGAATTATTTACCGAATTTAATATTTGTACTTGTCCATGAGAAGAATTATTTGAAGCTGAACACATTTGATTTTGATTATTAGTTACAGAAATAGTGTTTTGGTTGTTTTGCATTTGAGGTCGAATTACATTATGAGGTATTATGCTTATAGCTGGAGAATTATTCATATTGCCAGCCACTTGACAACTGCTTAATTTATGAATGTTTAATTGATTGGACATACCCTCTGTGTTATGTTTATTATCAGCCGGACCCATGTTTTGGAAACTTTTATCATTCTGAACATGGGAATGTGATGCCATTATTTCCTGGGAGAAATTCAAATGACCTCCTTCAGCTTTTGAAAGTGCATTAATCTTGCTTAGCTTCAAAGTCGTGTCAGCATCGAAGTTACTAGTCATAGATGAAGGTGGATAAATATTCCCAGCTGTAATTTGAATGACATTATTTGATGAGGCATGTCCTGATGAATGATGACTAACATTTAAGTTGGAATCAAATTGGTGAGAAGTAATCCCCGATACAGAATTTCCATTATTTGACACTGAAAGAAGACAGTTCTGATTCAGTTTTTCATTTTCATTATGAGAATGTTGTCTTCCAATAGTTATGTTATTTTGAATATTTATTGATGAACTGTTTGAAGTAGCTGTATTCTTCATAGTTATATTATGCATATCAATTTTATTGTCTGATATGCCAAGTCCATTGTTGGTAGAATTCAATTGTCGCCAAGGCGTAGGTGATTTTATGCTTTGAGTAACACTTATCGTCGGCATACTCGTGCAATTTGAACTTTCCTGCAAGTTTCCACTAATTTCAATTACATGTGAATTTTCAATTTTCATGTTGCTATTTATTTTATTCGAAGGCGGTGCTACTGAGCTTGACACTATAGGCTGAGACAGGGGTATTGACTGCATAGAAAATGAAGTTGATGAATTAGGAATAGACTGCGATATCGCCATCACAGGTTGTCCTGTCGATGAAATTAATGTCACATTCGGTGACATCGATACATTGCTAGCTTTAGATATATTGGCCCTCTGGAGATTTTGTGACGTATTTGACAAAGACATGCTATGTATCTGAGACGTTATAGGGTTAAGATTCTGTCTTCCGGTTATAACAGCACCAGGTTGTGACCCGCCCATCGAGACTGGACTCATCTGTATAAGTTTGGGTGTTTGTCGATTAGCATTAGGTTGCTTATCAGGAAGAGGCTGCAGTGTCAAATTTGGCACAGTAGACTTAATTGTCTTTAGAGTTTGGGGTGAAGATTGCACGGTTTGTGCTGTAACAACATTAGCTGTAGACGATACAGCTTGAGAAGTAACTCCATCCCCGACATTATTAACAACAACATATCCTGTAGGTACTTCAACAATAGGCTCAATCTTGCTTGCTTGGAATACTTGCGTTGTTGTTGCCGAAAAACTACTGTTTTGCGCTAGGACCCCTTGCATTGCTGTAGACACAAACTGTTGTGATGACATTACAGTATTCTGCACAATAGTTTCAAGACCATAGTATACTGGTTGAGTTGTTGTCAGGTACATACATCCCGATGGGTCAGTCACCATCTCTAAGGTCGGCGTAGATCCGAGCAATACTTGGTCATTGCAAAATTGTGGCAATATTGTTCCCTGAGGTAAGATTGTAGTTCCAGGTGCTGGAGAAATAAGTGTATTGCCTTGTGAAGGTAATGCATTAGGTATAATTGTAGTTTGACCATTTCCAATTCCACTTTGAGGCACTACTGTGGCACCTGTTTGTATCGTGTTGTTAGGAAGAAGTGTCGCTGTTTGAGATGTTAAATTTCCAGATGTAAGTCCTTGAATAGTTCCTTGAGGTATAATCGTAGTACCATTTTGTGTGTGAATTGCCTGTGGCAAAATAGTCGGACCATTTGGTCCTTGGGACAGAATTCCTTGTGCTTGAATTGTACCTTGGGGCAAAATTGTAGCACCTTGCTGTATAGCTTGTGGTAGTATTCCAACATTACCTTGAGGCAGCAAGACTGGTATACCTCCACTAGGCACAGCAACTAGTCCTCCAGACTCTGTTTGCTGTATTTGGAATGTTTGAGGAACAAGACCACTTTGCGAAATAAATTGTGTAGGTCCTGTTTTAAAATCTCCTTGAGGTGCAATAGTTGCTATATATTGCATATTTTGATTTTGTTGCTGAGATAATGCTTCCACATAAGACATAATGTTTTGATTTGCAACTGGTTGCACGATAATAGAAGGCTGTCCAGTCTGATTATTTGTTTGTAATTGTATTACAGTATTTCCTGCTCCTAGAGGAGACTGATTAATAGTAGTAAATGTTTTTTCCAACTTAGTCTGCTGTCTTTTTATTGTAGCTGGCTTAGGCATTGGCCGGCCTCTTCCACGATTTGTGCTTTGGAAAATAGGTTTAGGTTGAACGGGGGCTGGTTGTTTTTTGGGCGATTTTTGTGGTGTACCCGGTATTATAATTTGTTGTTTAGTTTGAGAGTTTGGTGAAGATAATCTTTGTGCTGTCATTGCAGGGACTACGATTGTTGGGTTTCCTTGAAGTTGAGGTCGAATCATTGGTTGAAGATTCTGAATTATTGAAGTATTCGGCATTCCTTGAATCGAATTTACTGGTAACGCAATCGAAGATGCACTTGCCATATTTGGGAAGTTTGTAACTTGATTCTTTCCTTGATACATTGGCGTGATGTTGCCTGCTTGATTTGATGGTATCGTAAGTACCTGGTTGGAATTTGATGATATTACTTGGATGCCTCCAGTTCCTGATAACAACTGTGCCATATCTGTTCCGCTTTGAATTTGCTGAAGATTTGTAGCACCAGTTCCTGGTTTTACACAAATATTGTAAGGTAGAATACCAGGTTGTGTAATAATTTGTGGTGCCATTATTTTTTGTCCAGCAGCGGAGCTTGTTTTAGGAGGAGGTAGCAACATCTGTGGAGTAACAACAATTTGTGGAGATGACAGTACTTGTTGATTGGCAGACACTTGGACATTAGTTGTTTTACTCTGATCAAAAATGACAGTCCCAGATTTCATTTGTTCTGTAATAGTCATAGTCATTTCATTGGTAGGACCAGGTGAAGGTGTTTCTACTATAGTGCCGTTAATCGTAATCTGTCTGGTGTTTATGGACGTTCGCCTTGCAGCAATACCCTCTGCTTTAACGGTATTTTCAGTGCCACTTACAACACCTGCATGAATTATCATGGGTTGTGCAAAAGCGCCCTGGAATGCATTTTGCAAAGTTGTCAGAGTTCTATTTTCTGGTGATTTAGGGTTTTCACTTTCACTCTCACTGGTAGACATCATATCACAAGAAGGAATATGCCTATCATAGGATTCCTTGTTTCTATAGGTACATTGACATCTGTCACATCTCACTAACTGCTCCATCTGCCCTGCAACAACAGAGCCGTCATCCAAAGGTCTCATAACAAATTCGGGCTGACCACTTATCGAGTTTCCGGCAATGGTTACCGTATAAGTACTCTCAGTTCCACTAGCCCTATACAAAAACTGATTTGTTTGATTGCGCGATATGTTATCACTGCCTGTATTATCTTCGGCGCCATCGAGTTGGGAAATTGGAGTAAAATCGTTATCGTTGGGGCTTCCAGGACGAGAGCTGCAAGTACTCTCAGATCCCGACCAATCAGCTGCTCCATCAAGTTGCGAAATTGGGCTGCACTGTATCTTCGTGTAAAAATCAATTACATCTGGAAAATAACCTTCTGTTTTAGTCTTATTCTCATTATTAATTTCATCTTTTTCTTTAGGCGACGTGGTACGGTAGTTCAATCCCGATGAATGTGCTTCATCATTTATGGTGCTGGTACTAGATTCTCCCTTGACTTTTTTATCGACTTGCACTCTTTCTCCTTCTTTAATTGTCTCTAATGTACTTTCTGATAAAATCGATCTTTGGACTGGACTCAATTTTCCAGTTACCGTTGAGGATTTGCTCATTTTGCATCTTTTTATTGTAGATGATAAAAAGTTAGTATCAAATTTATTATTCCAAGTTAAACTACTTGACCTTTGTTGGCCACGTCCCGTGGTTAAGGTCTTGAAATTATGATTTTGTAGTAACATTTCAGATTTGCTCCTCTTCAATTCTTTGTTGGTAGATTCTAAGCGAGTGTTTAGCAGGTCATCTATAAAATCTGAAGAGCGTGAATCGGACTTATCATCTGATTGGCTTAAAGCTCCATAAAACTCATTATTCTTCAAATCCATTGCTACCAAATCTTCATAAGACATTAATTTTGGGAATATGTCTTGCATTGATATACCATCCAAAAGATCATGATTTAAATCTTCAAATATAGCATCTTTTACTTCAGGTGGTAAAAGATCTGCTGTATTTTGAGGTTCTTCATCATCCTGCTGTTCTTGTTTACAAACATTATCAAGTAATGATTCCACAACTTGTTTTACTGCTAGGTCTTCTAATGTAACAGCATTACCGAACTTTATTGGCGATTTATCACTTTTCAGCATAAGAACTGATTTACCAGAACCAGTTTCCAAGCTCTCATGCCAAGCTCCAATCTCAGCTATAACTCTATCCACAACTTGCACGTCCATAGAGTGATCAACGGTAATATTCACACCAAAGTCAAATCCAGGCAAAGGTTCAGCCAATATTAATTTTGTCTTTATTGTGTACCTTACAATCTTCAAAGGTTTTTTACAAGACCAAAAGAGACGACTGCAGGAGAAATCAACTGGCATTAAGAAATCTTCAAAGTCTGAAACTGACGGTACTATTTTTCCAAGACTGTTGACAGTTAATGAACCCATCAAAAATTGAACTTTACTAATTTCGCTGTATCTTTTCTTCTTTTTGTCAAGTTCTACATATACTGGTCTTGTTAGCTCAAAATCTGCGTCTTTTTGTAGACACTTCTTCGGTACATCTTTACCATGAGTAGGACAGAACACTCTCTTATCATCCATAAATGCACAGCTGACTTTTCTTGCACAGGCATAATGATAGGTCTCACTACAATTTTTAGCACAACAGCCTACACTAGCACCTTTTGCTTCACAAACAGCGCATTTTATCATTTTACCTCTTGATATAGCTGAATGTACGTTTTGAAGAGAACCATCAATCTCTTCAAAAACTTCTGCAGACCAAAGAGCACAATTAGCGTGAATCCAGTCATTTTGTCCACAATACAACAGTCGACCTTCCATTGCTGGTGCACCATCACCAACAGCTTTGCAAAGAATGCAAATTCTTGAGTCAACCATCGGATAAAACTCTAGTAATTCCTCTTCTTCTTTTTGCCCTTCAGATTCTAATTTTGGCACAATTTGATCCAATGGTCGTTCCACAGAATGCATTGCAGTTTTGACACCTTTTGTGTCAGACATTTCATGGTCTTTTATAGATTCTGTATCATCTTGCTCACCTTCTACCTCTAGATTAGGTTGCAAACAATTATTTTCACAGTCAAACCATGGGAATGTTTCAGAGAATAAATCCTTGTATATTGTTTTAAGATCAATATTTGATGTTCTTTCAATAACAGCTTTCATGTCATGATTAAAGTCTTTCAATGAAACATAATCATCCATATTGACTCTTTTCTTTACATCTAGTAAAGTTGGAGATATTATCCTACTCATTTCATCAAGCAAGTCATCAACGGGAGTATCTGGATGTCTTATAACTGCAGGACTTAAATCTTGTTCACTGCGTGCATGCACAAAACTTTTTACTGGCTCATCATCATCAGATATGGGCTCATATTTATCATCATGGAGTGTTGGCAACATTGTAGTTGCTTTTTCTGTCTTATTTAGTGGTGGGTAATTTTCGTGAACTTCTACAAATGGTGTGTCAAATTCAGTTTTTGTGCTGTATAGACTTGTAGAAAAACATATCTCCTTATTTTGCATAAGCGGCTCCTGTAGATTTACTACTTTATGCGATGGATGTGGAATTTCTTCTTTTTCCATTTCTACATCTGTTAGTAAAGATGAACAATGCCATACTTGAGACATACTTGGGTTCTCAAATTTGTTTTGAGCAAAGTGTGTGTTCCGTCGTCCTCTAGCAGTATTTCGATAAACTTTTGTCTCTGACGTGTTTTTCATAGATTCATCACCGCCATCAAAGTGAAGTTTTCGTATAGCTTGCGGCGACATTAGTCTATACGGTTTATTGGGTACTGGAGTATTTTTGTGTGGTGTGAGTTTTAATAATGCACAAGCCTTCTTATTCTTGGCAAGTAGTTTCAGAAGATGTAAAAGTCTTCCTTTAAGATGATCCGTTAACATCTTTCGCCATGGTGGATCATGGGGCATACACTTGCAACAGATGTATTCAATAGATGGTGGCAAAGCTGACAGCAATTGGTAACCTTCCCCAGACAAACCTTCGCAACTAGCATGTACCCATCTGCCACACCAGCCACACTCCATCATCTGAAAAAATAGATGTTCAAACAATAAGGACTCCAAATTAAAATTATATAGCGTTAATATTTAAATTTGGAGATATAAATTTAACAGAGAAAAATTACCTTGCTATCAAAATCATTATCCCTGTAGCAAGCTTGACATAAAGGACAGTAATTCCCTTTTTGGCGTAATTTAAAACATGGCCTACAAAAAGGTAGGCTACCGACGAACTTGTTTACGCGTGGATCATCGCAGCTCTTGCATTTAAGACAGGCACTGCATATCTGTTGAAAATAAATGTATAAATAGTTATTTGGAAAGATTTTAGGGTTATCCCAAGATTTATATAGTCTTCTACACTAAAAACAACGGATCTGTTAATTTCCGAAAAAATAAACCTGTTAATTTCTGTCCCATTAGTTTAACAACCTTAAATATTCTACAGCACTGCTTAGGTATGTGGTTTATAAATCCTCGCATAGTGTGTGGTAAGAGCTCTTCTTTATTAAGAGCCTTCAGTAGTTTAGTTCACCAGTTTAGTTCACTAGTAGTATCTATTAATGTGAGACAACCACAGATGTGATCTTTTATCCCATTCCGAGTGGATTACGGGTGTCCATAGACGGTAGTGACTACTTACTGTTAGGTATGAGGAATGCTCATTTGTATAGAAACTAATGCTATATATAAGAAAAAGTCAGTTACCTGCGGCCAGTCACTGCGATGGTCCGGCGGCGCAGCAGGAAGGCACGCGGCATGATAGTGGCGCGCGCACGATCGGCAGCGCAGCCGGGCAGCGGGCCGTGCACACGCCGCACACCACACACAGCGCGCGCACGTCCAGCCGCCGCCTCCGCCCGCGTCCTCCGCGCACCAGCTGTGGTACCACTCGCAGCAACTCGAACACACCAGCATCTGATTAGGGAATTTATTTAGTGGAGATTTTATTTTTTTGTTGAGAAAATGTTTTTATCAGAAGATAGCAAAAGGAATGTAATCCATCTGATTTTTAGTCTTATGGCCACTATTGCCCGTGAGCATTTATAATTCTATAAGCATCTATACTAAAGTAAAGATGACAGTAGTTGAGTCAATCCTAATAACAATTGGTTACATTACAACATCTTTAGAATTTTTGAAATGTACT
>DWKL01000779.1:0-16920 GCA_018249415.1 Phareas burnsi | reverse complement strand
CACAAACTGTAGATATAATCTAATTAATCAGTATTACGTTGGTCAAATATGTGTGCTATGTTACAGACACGAATAAAAATGGTCTAATTATGTAACGTCCCAATCTCATTGTATAAAAATGATTATGTAAGACTACATTTGCTTGCACCGTGTACGTTTAAAATTATTTTCGTACGAACCATTCTTGCGCAATCCCAGCAAGCGACGTACAAAATAGTTTTTGTCGCCTATTCGAACACTACCCATATTCGTTTGATTAATTACGCGCATTTATTAGTAAAATTCATATAGATGAGGGTTGAAAGGGTAACGTGTTAGTGTGTGTGAGTCATTAATATTTATTTCGCATACAAACGCAACTTTTGTAACGGCGGATTGATCGCTTAAATTTTCATAAGTATTATTACATTATGTATACACATACACAGCCGTGGGTACATTTTGTCTAAGATCATTTTTGGGCGCAGGAATGATATACACTTCTATGGATTTTTTAAAATATAGATTAGTCTATGTTTATATTTTTATATTATTCAATCATAATCATTACTAATATTTTTATATAAATTAAAGTTCCGTTTAAGCTAATGTTGAAGTATTAATGAGTTGCAATAATTTTATTCATTACAGAATGTCTGTAAAAAGCAAGTATATTGTACAGCAAATTCATGTGTCCATCCATGATAATAAAAACAGTGGAAGATTACGTAACCGACTTCCTAAAGGAAATAAAACTTTTTAATGTTCAAAGAAAAAGAAGAATTATATATTTTTAATAATAAATACAATTCATGTTAAAACATTCAAACGACTGTTTACTTTTAAATGTTTACTTTCCCAAGACCGCGTTTTTCTGATATTTTTGCGGCAGAATTATTTTTGTAGCAACTCTACGGTTACAGGGAACCGTTACTATTGATGGCTTCGCGGATCTGGATTCCAATTTCAAAAGATACTTGATATTTTTTTCTTTGTTTTCTATTACATTTTTATGTTTGCGTTGCAAGTTTCTTTTCATAAAAAATGTTTAAATTGGCAAAAAATATACCTAACTTTGTAAATTACGCAATGATGCGATCAACGCAATCATTATCATAACTCTTTAAAGATAATGCTGTTTTTACAAGATAATATTAATATTAAATTACCGTTAGAATAGTTGCTAGATAGTTAGTTTCTGCGCAAAGCCACAAAACCCAAAATATCAAAGGACTTCGACAACGCAAATAGACCTTTAAAACAGTAGTCAGAATCCGTCCCTGCACAAGAGACATTTCATTGATGGACTCGCCCGCATCGCGAAATCTCTCCGTATATTCACGATAACTGCGGCTCCCGAACTCGGCTATGATTGCACTTGGCCTTACTTTAACTTATCCCACCTTACCTTACACGAAACGTCGTGAATTACGCACCTATGATATTCGGGGTGCGTCCCTTTTTATTTATTCATGGACTATCCAGCCAGTGACTTTAAATGACATGGTATGACATGGGGCACGTTAAGAGGCACGCGCAATAAAATGATATTGCCGTATATTCTAAGTATCCATAAGCAACAGTAATAAACACAGTACAGCATCAGCCGATAGCATTATTTTTGTTGCTATTGCTGTCGCTGCTGTTGTTATTGTCGTTGTCGTTGCTGTTACTACAGTTTTTGTTCATCTGTGATTCACCTCTGATTTTACGAAGTTATGTGCATATTAGAAATTAATTATCACTTGCTTTAACGGCAAAGGAACACATCGTGAGGAAACCTACACATCTGGGAGTACTTTATAAAGTTCTTGAAGGTGTCCAGTGTGATGGATTATGGTAAGCCTTCTTATTCTAAGTGGAGACCTGTGCCCAGCTGTGGGACAATAATGAGTTGAAGATGATACATTTTTTTAAGTTCCAACCGAGATCTTGCGTACGGTCCCGTCAAAATCAGTTCAGATGTTTTCATGATTACATCATACATACAAACTGTTTTTAACTGTAAATTAGTCCAAAAATAGGTTCTTCCATATTTAAACTTTAATGGTTGGAAAACATTAATGTTGACGATTAATGATGATGTAGATTTTGATTGCTGTAGTTCACCACAGCCACGCTCCAAAGATTACCTTGGCTCATTCATATTTAATAACATTTTTTTTTTATGTTTGTAAAGTAGCAAACGAGCATGCAGGCCACCTGATATTAAGTGGTCACCACAGCCCATGGACACCCACATTCAACCTCAAACAGAACCGAAGTTCCGTTTGAGGCTGTATATGGATGGATCACTACTCCTGAGGATTAAGATGGTCGCCTCGCTTTATGTGTGCCTGGCAACCGCACCTCTCCAACCGAAACACAACAACTGATTATGAGGGCGGCGGTGGTACTTCCCCAGACGAACGATTGTTCTACCACCTATTAAAGGTTCTTCCATATTTAAACTTTAACCGTTGGAGGATATTAATGGTGACGGATAATGATGATGATGATGATGTAGATTTTTACTGCTTTAGATCACCATTGCCAAAGATTACCTTGGTACATACACAGTACATTCATACATAATAACAATACATTTGTTAGTAGTTTAATCGGACCGTACGACAATTGATTCATTGTCGCAATGACGACCTAAGCTTGTACGTTAGAATCGATCTGAAGTCGAAGTGGCGATCTTAAACACGAGGGAGGGTATTTATTGGCGGTAATTAAAAAGAAAACAGACAAAAGACCCGCAGCTGATCGGAACGTGTTCCGAACACCAAATACCCATTAGTGACGAGATTGTCGGTTGTCGATATCGACATTTCCCTCCAAACTGACGTACCAAACTTTACTATTAACCTTATTTTTTTTAATAATCAGAAATCCTCAGATCTTGTCGTATCCTATGTGAATACTGCCATTTTAGATTTCCAATCTCAAAATAGTTCCATATGTTTTCCAAAGTGATGAAGTCTTTTAAAAAAACTTTAATAACTACAATTTAACATCTTACTCTAACCGTTATCTAATTTTAACCGACCTCATAAAAGAATGAAGTTAAACATTCATCTTGTCTTTAAATTCAATATTAAAATATTTTATATTTCTTGATCGTACATTTCTCTATTATATAATATCGATTCTATATAAATAAATATCGTTGTAATTATCGAGTTGATAAAATCGAATATAAATGTCAGACAAAATCTCACGATTTTCTATGTTTTATTACTGAATTGTCAAGAGGATTATGTTTTCGAGTGTATGTACGTACAAATACCTAAATATGTGTGTCTGATTCTTTAGCATGGACTGTGGCTTAAACGGCTCAATGGATTTAAACTTAACGCGAGTGACAATCGGAACATTAAAATGTAAAAAAAAAACAAAATGGCGTCCTTTTCTGATTTTCGACGCGGCATGCGACAGACATAATTAGATTAGTGTTATTGAAGTCGGATTTGTGTTTCTAATTTCATTTGTCACTTACGCCTAAAAACATTACGATAAGTGTTTACAATTTTATCGACAAGTAGTGGCTTATCTCCAATGAGAGATCACAAGCCGGTCGAGTGAAGGAGGACTTATATCAGTCGCAACCGATACGAATACTTCTAGATTCCGAGACGTAATTTATTGCCACCCCACTTCCACAAACATTGCGATACTTCCAGCATAGCCTCTATTCCAATGCACCAAGAAAGTTATCGCTATGAATGAGGGTACAACGTATGTTTTACGGGCGCGAGCTCCTACTTTCCTCCTAATTCTTGTTAGGAACAAGCGCTTAAGGGTATTTATACACGAATCTGTTTTATGTTTGTGTATTAAACGCTCAATATTCGTTACTGTATGTTTTATTTTATCTATTAACAAACTAATTTATCTTTCATACGAATTAAGGACGTATTTTCTTAGAAGTATTTTCTTTTTTTATATTTTTTTACGTATACGTATTTACGTTTTATATTTTTTTCTCTTAAATGTTGTGCAAGCCTATAATTTAAGTGCATAGATATAAATATTTTTCTCGTGTAACATTAATTTAAAATAATTTTATGTACTTAGTTGGTATGCCTTAATAAATAAACAAATAGACGTCATCATTGTCAACTCATTACTATACCACTGCTGGGCATGGGTCTCCTCTGAAATGAGAAAGGTAAAGCCAAAGTCCACCACGCGGGCCAAATGCCGATTGATAGACTTCACAAACCTTGGAAAATTTTACAGAGAATTCTCAGGCCTGTAGGTTTCCTCGCGATGTTTTCTTCACCATCCATTTTCTTATACGTAACCTTACTTAATTTTACATATGTTTGAGATAACTTAACATAATATGCCTTTAAGTATTCGGAAAAGTAGAGTTAAGGTGACATTTTCTACAGAAACGCTGTGAAAACGCTCCGTGTGTACGCATCTTTAAGGGTCAAATTCCTGACATCTAATCGAAGTAAACGTGTGTACACCCCTTTCTTGTGGGTGAAAGATTTATCGTATTTATGGCGGTCCCAGGGTGTTTTATGTTATCGATGACGGTTTCCTTAATACACTTTCTTTTATTAAGACTCATTATTGTGATATTCCTACGATATTCTCAAGGTAATCTTTAGCAGAGATGATACCGATTTAATTTTTTTGTATCGCGGTTCTAAAATAATAACGAGACGTTAAACATCTTTTAATTAAATAACCTTTTGGTATTTGGTAATTGCAGCCCAGGGACATATGTTCACGGTTAAGCCAAGTGATAATTAATTTCTAATACACACATAAGTTCGAAAAATTTAAGATGCGTGCGGGATTCGAACCCCGGACATTCAGCATGAGAGGGCGGAATCTTAACCACTAGCCTAACACTGTTTCCGAAGCATGGAAGCGCGCATGAAAATTACCACTAGTGGTCAACCATCCAAGTTCCCACCACGCTCGAAGTTGCTGAACTTTGCAGGTCGGTTATGGTATGCGCAACCCGCAGCAGTCGATATCTAGATCAGTAATTTAGAATTCGGTCTTAAAGTTGGAAGGTTCGGATTCCACAGCCATCGTGGACGAAGCACAGTATGGACAGGCCAAGTTTTATGACTTATGACAATTTTACAACAAATGTGCTACAAACCTTTTTATCACTTAATAATAACTACTTAACGTTCAAAGTTCTAAGGAAGCCTACATAAAATCTCCCCGCAAAATTAAAACGGCTAACTCAACTCCAGAAACCAACACCGCGGTTAGCAGATATCAAGGCGAACTCCAACAAAAATATAAATCCAAGGCGAGTCCCGGGACTTGTCAGTGCTACGGATACGCTGGGAACTTTGCAACGGCACAGATTAATCGGAACACAGAGAACGCTATGAAATATTTATTCCGAGTAACAGTGCACTTTGCTGCAACTGACTGAACGTAAGTTGTTAAACAAACGCTCTGTGATAAAGCATAAGTGATTACTTACGTTAAGAACGTGTGGACTTAATTGCTCCAGCTCCACTTGCTCCAGCAATTTAAATTATTATTTGTAAATCTTTGTTTTTCATGGAAAAGACGGATTTTGAAGAATCTATCGAGAATTCTTCTCCTTACACCGTGCGAGGTGGTGGTAGTTTGTTGACGTTCAAAAAGAATTCTGTATATGATGTACTTCGAATCAAATGTTTTGATATGATTTTGTAGATGCATTTCTGCCTTTACGTTTCTGAAGTTACTTATTTAGATGCCCTCATAATCCGACGTGAAGCTTCTTGTATTTCGGTTGGAGAGCTGCTGTTGTCGGGTTCACATAGCGAGGCAATCATTTTAGTCCTCAGGAGTAATCCAATCCAAGTTCGACCTCGGACAGGACTTTTATCCTGTTTGAGGCCAGCTCGTTGGTTTGCTAATCTCTAAACATAAAAAAGATCCGTATGAGTGAAATTTTCAAATAGTGCTCACCTCTAAGTTAACTCTAATTTTTCGAAGTTTTGTGTGTATTAGAAATAAATTATCACTTGTTTTAACGGTGAAGAAGAACATCATGAGGAAATCTACACAACTGTGTTCTTTGTAAAGTTCTCGAAGGTGTGTAAAGTCTACCAACCACACTTGGCTAGCATGGTGGTATGGCCTTACCCTTCTCATTCTGAAAGGATACCCGTGCCCAGCTGTGGGAGCTTAATGGGTCCATGACGATGATGATAATGACGTGTATTTTTGAGTAAAAATCTGTCAAACGTATTTTGAGAGGTGATTGTTATGTCTTTATTTGTATTTTTTTATTAGCAAATGAGCATGCAGTCTACCTAACGGTAAAATATCTGCCACCCACGGAAATCCGTTATCAATTTGTTAGGTGGTAGAACTATAGTTCGTCTGGAGAAGTACCACCGCCGCTCTCACAATCCGCCGTGAAGCAGTATTTGTGTTTCGGTTGGAGACGTGCGGTTGCCGGGCACACTTACAGCAACGCTACTATCTTAGTCCTCAGAAGTAGCGACGCGTCTACGACCTCAGGCAGAACTTCAGTTTTGGTTGAGGTTAAATGTAGGTGTCTATGGGCTGCAGTGACTACTTTACATCACGATCGTTCGTTACTCTTCGAACATAAAAAAAACAAATAGGATTCACGGTCTTAACGACCTGACGTCGGCCCTATTTCTCATTCCATCTTTAAATATTAGCAAAGAACAAGTAATTATTTTTAAATAACGGATAGATGCTTTAATTTCATTTTATCTGTTTAAACCTCTGCCGTTCAGATACTCTGTTTAGCAAAGTCGGTAGAGTTACACAGGTGGGCTTGACACGAGATAGGCGAAAAACTGTAATTCTCGAGCAATTCCCTCAGGATACATGTTTCAAAAGTCAAGGTTTATGTGCGTGTGTGTGTGGAAGATTTTAGCCGTTAATTCATTCCTGTTTTTTATGTGAGAACAATCTCTAACAAGTACTGGCCTCCTATTGTTATGCTTCAAATCTTCATACAAATATAAAATATTCTAGTTTACCAACTTGCTATTTTCACAACTTGTAACTTAAAAAGACTTTGATTGTCGATACATGAAAACATATTACATAGTGTCGGCAATATTTGACTTTAAGATGCCGAACAGTAGGAGAGTATCTTAACGAAATAAGAGGATGATTGCCTACAATTATGAGTACACCCATGTTTGGTATTGTGACGACTATTTACTTTGTTACTATAAAAGGAGTAATCGGTGACAATGATCAGTTTATAGTTTTGCTAGTTTTTCACCTACGTCCGCTTGAAGTTTACAATAGGTATAGGTGGCAAAAATATAATTCGTCCGGGAAGGCACCAACGCCCTCATAATCTAGCGTGAAGTAATTCTTTTGTTTCGGCTGGAGAGGCGTGGTTGTTAGGTACACTTACAGCAACCATCTCAGTCCTCATGAGTTGTATCGCATCTACGTACGACCTCAGATCGGACTTCAGTCCTATTTGAGTTCAAATGCTGGTGTCCACGGGCTGCAGTGACCACTTAACATCTGGCCTACACGGTCATTTCCTTTTCTTCACACATATAGAAAAAACATTCCATAGCTTTACAGAAAAAGACAAAAGAAGTAACAAACATGAAAGATTTAATATTGTCCCCAGAACGTTCCGCGCGATCAGAGCAATCAGAGAAGATAATATTTTACACCATAAACATATTTACGCGTACCTTAAACGCACGTAACATTATTCAGCTTCGGCTTGTTTCGCACAAAACGATCGAAGATCGAGATGAGATCGCTTGACAAGGGGATGTCGCGCATAAATAATAAAAATACCGGCTATAAAGACAATTGATACGTTATGAGTGGCGGGGCATGTCGGCCGGACGCGTATTTATGGTGAGTGGCTCATCGACACGGCTGGGCCGCCCCGGGCCGCGACGACGGGCGTGTGTCCACTGGACGGGCTAGCAACGAGAACATGTCAGTCATAACGGATGCTTTTTGGTAATAGAACTATTGTTCGACTGCATACGTACCAACGCCACCCTCATAATCCGCCCTGAAACAATACTTGTGTTTCATTTAGAGTGGTGGTTGTCGTGTACACTTACAAGCGAGGCCACCGTTTTAGTTCTCAGAAGTAGTATCGCATCTACGTACGACCTCATATAACGGTTTTGTCCTGCTTGAGGTTAGATGTCCATAGCTATGACCAATTGTTATTTAACAGTGACTAATGTAATCCAATGATAACAACTGAGACTGACAGCTTAATAATAATAATACTCTTTATTGTACCCTAAAAAATAATAATAGTTTAACACCGAAACAAATACAACACGATACAAAAGGCGGCCTTATCGCTAAACAACGATTTCCAGACAACCTTAAGGTGCGGAGTTAAAATAATGATAACACGAGAAGGGGCAGGCTGCAAATAGCAAAAAAGAATATTCGAATATTTTGAAAATAACGTAGAACATTTTGGAGAAAAGGAGACAGAAAGGAAACAGTGTTACAGCTTCAAGTGTAGGTAATAGGATTTAACCTTAATTTTAAAGGAATATTATGATTGTGCATTGCGGATAGATATACCCTCCGAAACACGCACGAAATTAAGCCACTAGCCATCACTCATCCAAGTGCCGATTGCGCCCATCGCTACTTAACTTTGTAGATCGGTTACGTCCACTCAAGCCGCGGAGCCATGCGCGCTTGTACTCTAAAAGTTCTATAATATGTGCCCTTCTTTAAGGTTGTGTCAGGCCAGTGGACACGCACTTTATTGTAATGTGTGTATGCCTCTATATATTGTAGGGCAGTGAAGTTGCGTGCTCTGAAAAAGTACTCTTCTTAGATTTAATTTGCAGATATTAATTACGTCTCTCCTGCTTCTGTAAGAATTTTACGATGTCCTCGGAAATGTAAATAATTTATAATACATTACGACGACGTCATAGTCTTGTTTGTAACTAGATTCCGGTGGCTACTTCGGAAGCGTGGACTTTAGATTTTGTGCTTATTAAACCCGTTGATGATTTCAGATATTTTAATCTTTGAAATATGAAATTATGAAATAATGTATTCAGTTATCTTGGTAATATTTACAAATACATAACTAATCGAAACAATATCCTATTTAACTAACTAAATTACAACATCTACTATTAGTTATTAGTAATTAACATGTGTGTAGCATTGGTGGCTAAAGAAAAACTAAGTTTAAAAATACAGTTGAAAACAAGTAAGAAATTGGTAACTTTCTCACTTGTTTTCAACATAATATGTCTAGTACCTTCTATGAGCTGTTAGCTTAAGAATTACTTTATACAACCATGATTATTCTCACATGCTAGATTCCACATCTTGATTCATAGAAGAAACCTTGAGGATCAAAGTGGAACACTTATCAAACATACAGAATATGCTAGAATATTAGCAGTGTCTTATATAAAGTAGGAAAATGATGATGGTAGAAATGTTCAGAACGTGCAGACCTTAAAATCACCAAGAACTAAGACGCCATTTATAGCATAGATATAGATAGCCACCTGTATGCGGTCCATTTGATGATAGATCTTCTCTTAGATCCATGGACATATATAATCAACCCTAAATTGAATTGAAGGCCTGCCTAATTTCAGTCACAGATGCATACTTACTCCCGAGGCCTAATTGGAACCCCACATATCAATGTCTCCAAAACACCCTTCAAATCAGAACACAGCAGCGTTTAACATTACTGTTATGAAGCAGAAAGGGCACGGTGCTGGAACCTTATACATCTAACCTTGAGTAACTTTCAAAGTTTGGTGTAGCGGAGGCTTAATAGGCTTGTGGTGACTGGTAACAGTGCCGTAACGACACCGTTAGCAATCACCACAAGCCTATAAATAAACCCCATGATAATAAGGAAATAAAGTTGATACAATGTCACATGCATGTTAAAAAAATTAATAAACACACGCTTTCTACACTTGTCTACACTCTATGAGTGTAGACAAGTCAAGTGTGTCATGACTATCCTAGTGTGGAGCTATCGCCCTACACACGGATACCCTGTGTCGTGAGTACCTTGAACACAGGCCGAGAAGTAAATCCAGAACCCTCTGCGTGTCAGACCGAATGTAAATCGCTGCGACAAACGGGTCATCTTAAGTTATAATCGTTTTTAAAATATTTGGCATAACTCAATCTACAGAATGTGTGCGCTAATATATATTTTATGTTAAAAGATTAGCAAAGAGGCCTATAGGCCGACTGATATTAAATGGTAAGATTTTAAGATATTTATTATAGCGGAAATTATACATTTTAATTAAGTAACAGTTACTCACGATATGCAGTTTTTTAATTGCCTATATTTCGACCCAAATGCATGGATCGTGGTCACGGCGAAACTGCGGTAGCGGGGACAAACTATTGACAGGCACTAGTTTTAGATTAGGCTATCTACCCTACGTCTAGTCCGTTTTTCTTTTTTGTTTACCATATCACGACACACTACACTAACTGTATCTTTACGCACCGAACTTTGCACTAATTTCGGTTTACATGTTACCGTTACAGGTCTCTGCAGCCCCAATCTAATCTAACACAAATCCTAACCTAACCTCAAACAAGAATTAAGCCCTACTACTCTGGAGGACTACCTGAGAATGCCTTACTACTCCTGCGGACTGAGATTGTCGCCTCACTTTAAGTGTAACAGACAACCACATCCTTCCAACCGAAACACAAGAATTGCTTCACAGTACATTATTAGTTCAATCTATAGTTCTGCAATCTATCACTGTTAAAGACAAAGATAATTAATTTCTCAAAACAAGTCGCGTGTCTGGTATTCAAACCCCGAATCACCAGCGTGAGAGATCGAAATCTTACCATTATCGTAATCATTTAAAAATCTGCAAAAAAATTACTTTAACATATATCTAACAGCATATGGTAAAGGAATTAATAATGAACTCAGTAGAGTTCTTAAAGTTGTGTAAAGTCAATTAATCCGCACTTGACCAACGTGGTGGACTATGCCTAACTCTTCTGATTATCTGGAGAGATCCATGCACAGTATTGGGGCAGTAATGGGTTAGTGATGATGATTATAATGTATATACACATTATTTTTACGGTATTTTTTTATGTTTGAAGACTATCGAACGAGCATACAGGCTACCTCAGTTCGAGTGGTTACTGCAGCTCACGGACCCACATCTAACCTGAAATAGTATTGAAGTCCTATCTGCGGTCGTAAATAGACACGTTACAACTCCTGAGGACTAAGATAGTCCCTTAAGTGAACCCAGCATCGCTCTTCTCCAACCGAAAGGCAAGTATACTTCACGGCAGATTGTGAGGACAGTGGTAGTGCTTCCCCGGACGAACAATAATTGTACCACCTATCAAAATTCAGTATTAAAAGCCAAGTAGAGCACACTTACTTATTGAAGTCGCGAGTTCGATGTAGCGCTGCTTTATAGGCTTGTCGTGGCGGGTAATGGTCGCCGCGCTTTGTCGCGCCGGCAGCCGCGCGTGTACACTCTATTCTCGCTCTATTATGCCTCTTTATTTAAACTCATTCTTTTATCATTATTATTATGGTGGCTCATAACACCTGGCGAATAAGACTTATTGGTTCAGGATGGTTGAATGTCTGATTATAGATTAAAGTTTCAAAATAAAGCTTATGTAAACCGCAAAAAGTTCGGTACGTAAAGATACAGTTAGTGTGGTGTGTCGTGATATGATAAACTAAAAAGAAAAACGAACTACACGTAGGGTAGATAGACTAATCTACCACTAATATATGTTAATAGTTGCTCCCCGCTTCCGCAGTTTTGCCGTGACCACGATCCATGCAACTGGGTCGAAATATAGGCAATTAAAAACCGCATATCGTGAGTACACGTTACGTAATTAAAATATATAATTTCCGCGATAATATTAGCTTAAAATACTGTTATGATAGTTGGTAGAACTATATCCACGCCGTAGTAACTATTTGACATCAGGTGGCCTACAAGCTTGTTTGCTACTCTCGTCTCAGTATGAGAAAGGTTAGGGTTATAGTCCACCACAATGACCAAGTGCGGATTTTTAGACTTCACACACCTTCGAATATTTTACAAAGAACTCTTCGGTGTCTAGATTTTCTCACGATATTTTCCTTCATCGTTAGAGCAAGCGATAATTAATTTCTAATACGAACGTAATTTAAAAAAAAAAGAGGTGCAAGCGGTCTTTGAACGCCGGACCCCAGTGTCAGAGACCGGAATCTTACACAAGGTTATCCCTGCATTTAAAATAAATTCCATTAAATAAATTATTAATATTATTACACCTGGCTATCACTGCATTAATAAATAAATTCCATGACATAAATTCATAATTCATAATCGTCATATGGTCCAGTTTAAACTTTAAAGCATATTTGAGTATTGTTTTAGCTTTATTATTTATTCATGATCAGCTCTTTCATTCCTGAATCCGAGCCCAGTGGATAGTAGGCCCAGCGTCGTTGCTCATCATACTAGGCAGATACGAGTTGGTAGACACTACGGAGAATGTTCAGCCATATTGCCTTGGGTATTTGGAAAGGGCGCTTAGATTGACAGACAAGTTCCTTCACTTGGATATTCTTCTTGTAAATGATATGATAATATTAATAATCAATACCCACATGACTAGGTAAAATCCAAGGTTTTGGCTGGGATTCGAACTCGGACCGGTAGACTGAATCGATTTGATGTAGCTCAAATAAAACAGTTCATATGTTGGGAGTTCAACAAGGGCGAATTGTGGTGACGTCATGAAATGGTCGCGACACGTGCCTGTACGTCCCACGATGCGATGGAACATTTGCCGAACGATTTACAAAATGTACAGCGGTCTTTATGCTTGAGAGAGTTAGTTAGGGTTCCTTAAAAAAAATAAAGTTAGTCTCGTGGTAATATTGCGGCTTCTCACATGATTCGAAATCAGAATTCCGTACGTACTTCTGATTTTTTGAAGTTAAGTGCTACGATGCGCCGTGGCTTGCGTAGATCGTAACTGATCAACGAAGTAAAGCAACGTCGAGTTCGGTTGGAAGTTGGATGGGTGACCGCTAGTGGCTAAATTTCATGCGAGCTTTGGTGCTTCGAAAGGTACGAAAAGCCGTCGGTCCCGGTTGTTATCATTGGTAACAGTCATTACATCTTGCCGGAGGCCTTGTCGGCGGTTCGAAAACATTTGGCACGGGTTGGCCACAAACACCTTATCCCCACCAATCCGTTCTGGAACAGCGTGGTGGAGTATGCTCTAGGCATTCCCCAGTTGCGGGAAGAGACCCGTGACCAGCAGTGGGACATCAAAAGGGTTGGAGCCATGTCATATGTTAAGTTAATAATTGTCAGCCGGTTAGCGATAATGGCAATGTCGTGAGGAAACCTACACGTCTGAGTTTCCTGTTAACTTCTCGATGGTGTGTGAAGTCTACCAATGTGCACTTTGCCAGCGTGCCCCTGTGGACTAACACTTTTTATGCTTGAGGCCCGTGCCCTTTCGGGCGATAGTCATGGATTGACTATATAAGAAATCAAAGAATGCATTTAGTGAAATGTTCTCACAAATAGTACCAAGTAGTTAAAATGGCGAGACTAAATTGGAAAGTCTTAGTATCTTTTGCTTATCATACCTTTAAAACTAGACCTAGAAGGTCTGTAGTGCTGTTACAAGACATCAATCCAAATCAAGAATTTTTCTGTCTTTTTTATGCGAGAAAAATAGCAAACGAGCGCGCAGATCACTTGATGCTAAGTTGTCACTGCAACCCATGAACACACATATAACCTCAAACAGGACATAAGTCCTATCTGGGGTCGGACGTAGATGCGTTACTATACTCGTGGATTATTATGATGATGATGATTATTATGATTATGATGGTCACCTATCTATAAGCGCAACCTACATCTATATCTCTTCAACCGAAACACGAATTGCTTCACGGGGATTATGCAGACGGCGGTGGTGCCGCACCGGCCAAACTATAGTTCTACCATCTTTTGCGAATTTATTTAAGTAATAATATTTTACAGAACCCAGAATACATAACTGTTTTTTGCTAGCTGTTATCCATTTTCGTTGTTACCGAGTCCCCTAAAGGATAAATCAATGTCATTGATTGGCAGTTAGCAACGCCCCGGATAATATGTCTCCTTGTAATTTCGGGTTCACGTATTTTTGGGGTTCATTTACGGTAGGTACATTATGGTAATGTATGTGATTTCAATCTATTAGCGGTTGTTTGGGAACACGCTTTGTAAAAACAGTAAAATAGATCCAGTATTTATTTTGTAAGTGGAAATTCAGAGATCATGCTTTACTAATCAGAGTTACCGTAACCGCAAGTTAGACGAAAATTATATTATTATATTGGGTTAAGTTATACGGAACTCTTTTCTTTACGGACGCCTTATTACTTCGTCATGTCTGTCGGTCTCTTCGTATGTTGCAGTCATTGCACTCAGAGATACACTGACACACTGTGACAGCCATTACACTGTGAAACGCTTATGTCATAATAACACTTTCTATCATAACATCACACTGGGATTCCCTGTGTCGTGGTTGCCATGAACAAATATAAAGACTAGTACACAAATACCCAGACCCAGAACATAAATCTAAATACACTGTTCGATGTCTGCTTGGTCGGACGAACCCGCAACGTCTTACGTGTTAGACTGGCATGGATACCGCTGCGCCACGCAAGTCGAAACATGTTAAAGGAAAGATATAGATAATAGGTATTTATTTTTATTTACGTCAATGATTATCTTTTTTTATGTTTGACGAGTAGCAAACGAGCGTGCAGGCCACCTGATCTTAAGTGGCCGCTGCAGTCGATGGACAGCCTCATCTAACCACAAATTAAACTGACGTTCTATCTGACGTCGTACGTAGATGCGTCACTACTCCTGTGGACTAAGATGGTCGCTTCGCTGTAAGTATGTACGGCAACCGCACCTCTCTAAACGAAACACAACAACTGCTTCACAGCGGATTATGAGGGCGGCAGCGACTATCAATGGAACATTGGTAGTTATCTCCAATTATTGCTGGTGGTAGAACTGTTCGTGGTTTACCCACGGGTCCACCTCCATCACACCAATTTCCCCCTCGCAACAACGGTGTCAAGCTTTCGTGTTCTAGTTTAGAGGTTATGATAAGACACATCCACACACACACACACAGACACCCATACCCTACGGTATTTTATATATATAACCATATCCTACGTTATTTTATTAATATTTAAGAAATTCCAATATAGTCCTCGAGGGCGTAACAGCTTAAATTGAATTTTATCTTTTAGAACAATAGCGCGTCTCTGATTGACTCACGATCGAATTTCTTTCCTATTTGGGAGTGATAACAGCTGTTCATGGGTGGCAGTGGCCACTTAAAGTTAGCTGCATGCGCTATAATTGATTCCATTATACATATAAAATTAAGACTACTTTTTGACTAACGTTACTTAAAATTTGTCAGACATGTTCATAAATACGTAATCAAAACATAGCCGGATAGTGACTGGTTCGTTTTCAAACAACGAAACTTCTCGGGGCATTTTACAAAGAATTTAGTAATAGTTCGAAAGAGCAGAGATTTAGATAACACGGCCGAAATTCCGCTTAGTCAGCGCCTCTATTACATCCCGTATCGTTTGTTACAGATTGCATCGGGGAGTAATCATCTATTTGTCAAAATAAACAGCGTGTCCCGACTAAACATACCTTTAAAGGACGATGCACATCTTAACGCGACTGTCATGCGTCTTTCGTATGGATGCAGCACGAGCCGCGACCATTCCGTGACGACGCCATAATTCTCTTTTTTTATGTAAAAAGAGTAACAAATGAGTGTGTTAGTCTCTCCAGACCATTAACACACAGATGTGTGTCCATGGTCTTTATAGTGTTGATTTGACTCTAATAGAACAATAGTTTGGACTAGAACAGAACATGGATACACAGATGTGTGTGTCTATAGAAGAAGTCCGCTGAAGTCATATCTGAAGTCGAGTTCCGTAGCCAAATAGCGAAAACAATTATAATTTCGTCATGTCTGTATGTCCATCTTTAAGTGGTCACTGCAGTCCATGGTCACACAAATCTAGCCTCAAACAGCACTGAAGACCTACTTGAGTCGCCTCGCTGTAAGTGTGTCCGGCAACCACACCTCTCCATCCGGTACATAAGAATTGCTTCACACCGGATTTTGAGGGGTGGCGGTGGTGGTACCTCCGTAGACGAAGTTCTACCACTTATTTCTTGATAAACTTACAATAGATGAGCTGTATTATTTGAGGTAAACCAGATCGATACGTCCTCCAATAGACTGGATCCCGGACAAAATTTGATTCAGTGCGTGTTAAATTTATCACGTTCTTTACAATGGATATATCCGAATGAAGAAACCTAATGTCTGAGCGTTCTTCGCGATATTAAAAAGGTATGTAAAGTCTACCAACTTGAATTTCGTCAGCATAACGGACCACGCTGCATTACCAGCACTTATTGCGAACTGACTCAGAACAGATCTAGCTATTTCTATTAGTTCACTAAAAAAATAAAATAAAGCTAAGACATAAAACATAAACTTAAACATTCAATATTTATCTCATCACAAAAAAAAATCGTATTGTCGGGCTTATTCATACCTAGTAATTGTGTGGTTGTTTATGTAGGGATGCCATTACCTATATTGCCAGCGACGAACAAAACGCCAAAAACCTTAAAACGATTGGATTTAATCGAGATTTTTCTCGCAACCGCTTAAAAAATTACAGCAGAAATTTAAACATTGTTCTCAAACATTTTTTTTATTTATTTTAATAGTTTATTTTTGAAAAGGTACCAACAGACCTCGCTTGGAAAGCAAATTTTTCATAGATATACAAATTGTCAGCGTTAATATTCAATTTAGTTTACTATTCTATTTGACAAACACAGTTAGATC
>DWKL01000778.1:0-16928 GCA_018249415.1 Phareas burnsi | reverse complement strand
GTCACTACTCCTGAGGACTATGATGGTCGCCTCGCTATATGTGTGCCTGGTAACCGCACCTCTCCAACCGAAACACATCAACTGCTTCACGGCGGATTATGAGGGCGGCGGTGGTACTTCCCCAGACTAACGATTGTTCTACCACCTATTAACTACTTATGTATAACTCTCAGATGTTTTCTTTCCTCTGGCGATGTTAAAGGGAATGATAATTCATTTCTAATAAGCACATAACAGCGAAAAATCAGAGGTGCGTGATCGTTCGAACCCAGAACACCCAGTAAGAGAGGTCGGAATCTTAACCACAAGGCAATAATTGCTTACAAAGGGTTGCAGTCATCAAATTTGCACCTACGCACAAAATTATGGTTTTAAATCTCGATACATGTCTGCGGATACCTTGATGACCTATATAGAAATGTCAGGTCAGCTTATTGATTGACCGTGAAAAGGGACTCAGGTCGCGTTTTATATCGGCCTGGGAGCTAGATTTTAACTTAAAACATGACCTGCGTGACGCATGACCACGCAAAGGGTTCCAGGTTTGATTCTTGGCCAAGCGGACATTTAAATTATGAATTTTTATTTCCGTTCTGTGTCCGGGTGTTTGTGTACTCGTCTTTGTTTGTGCCCGTCGTACCCACGACTCAGAAAATCTTAATGTGTAATAGGTGTTATCATTATATTTATTTTTATACAATTTTTCTCAGCTCTTGCTGGTATTTTAATATCATATACAGGAAGCGCCAAGCAAATGATATGAATGTACGTATGTATGTGTGTGTGAGCTTATTTGTCTTGTTATTATTATTTCTTTTTATGTTTAAAGAGCAGCAAATGAGAGTGCAGGCCACCTGATGTTAAGGCACTGCAGCACACCGATACCCACATGTAACATCAAAAAACTGAAGTTCTATCTGACGTTGTACGTAGCGTCACTACTCCGGAGAGCTAAGACGGTCGCTTCGCTGTAAGTGTGCCTGGCAACCGCACCTCTCCAACCGAAACATTGCTTCTTGGCGGGTTATGAGGGCGGCGGTGGTACCGCCTCGGACGAGCTATAGTTCTACCATCTACAAATGATATCTACCTATTGTCTGTATCCATGGGCTCCATCACAAAGAAAATCCTAATGGGTATAGAAGTCGTTATTTTGAACACAATTACAACATTATTTGAATGCTTGTCGGTGTGCAATATTGATTTGTTTATGTTTTGTCGGTGTCGTGCGTTTATTCGCGAAGTGGTTTCAGTAATGTAATATTTTATACCATTTTATGCCAAATACATCTCTGTGCAAGCGAACTTCATAATATAGGGCTGCAGGCGACCTAGGGCATGTTTCAGGGTCGATCGATACCCTACCCGTGTCCTGGTTGCAACACTGCCGTCCTTAAATTAAAATGCCGTTATCCAACATCCAGCCAAATTGCGACATTTCGAGGATTTCGTAATCAATAAAACGAGAGTATAGCAGCAGATAGCCTATTAGTTAAGATTCCGGCCTCTTACACTGGGGGTCCGGGTTCGAATTTCGCACGCACATCTAATTTTTCGAAGTTATGTGCGTATTAGACATTTATTATCAATTGCTTTAACGGTGAAGGAAAACATCGCGAGGAAACCTATACATCTGAGAGTTCTCCGTAAAGTTCTAGGTGTGTGAAGTCTACCAATCCGCACTTGGCCAGGCTGGTGGACTATGGCCTAACCCTTCTTATTCTGAGAGGAGACACGTGCCCAGTAGTGGGGCATAATGGGTTGATGATGATGAAAACGAGAAGAAAAATTGTTTTACTATTTGAAAGTGTTGTATTCCATCTAATTTTGATAAATAACACTTTTGATCATAACATAGTTAATAAGTAGAACTAATTAAAAAAAAAAAACTTTTTAGGTCATAATTCGAAAAGTGGTTATGGTATGTAATGTATAATAGATTGTAGACGGCAGTATTATTTATTACGCAATTATGTTATAAAATTAACAAGTACAAAATCGTTTCACTGCTTGTCGGTATGCAATATTGGTTTGTTTATGTTCTGTCGGAGAGGTGCACGTGTATTGACGAAAGTGGTCTAAGGAATTTGGTACTGTATGCCATTTTATGTCTAATACATCACTGAAATTTGAATGTTTGTCGGTATGCAATATCGACTTGTTTATGTTCTGTCGATGAAATGCGCATTTTTTCACGATAGCGGTTTAAGGAATATGGTATTGTATACCACTTCATGCCAAATGCATCAGTGTAATTTGAGTGCTTGTCGGCATATAACATTGATTTGTTTGTTTTGTCGGTGTGGCGCGCGTTTATTCACGATAGCGATTTAGGAATTTAGTATTGATGTAGTTGGCATAAGGTGGGACACCTTATACCAAATACATCCCTGTTTATGTAAGCTCCGAATGTAGGGCTGCAGGCGGCCTAGAGCATATTTCAGGGTCGATCGATACCCTACCCGTGTCTTTGCTGCAACCGGCATTAGCTGAAATGCGATTTGACTTTTTAATATTGCACGTTAAACTGTTAATTAATAACTCATCTGTCAATTAAAAAATATCATTATCCCATTAACCTCCCACTGCTGGCCACGGGTCTCCTGTGAATAAGAAGGGTAATGCCATAGTCCACGCTGGCCAAATGCTGATTGGAAGACTTCATACACTTTCAAGAACTTTACAGTGTACTCTCAGATAATCATGTAATATATATAATAATAAGTTAAATAATGTGCAGGGACAATTGTAAAATTTATAAAATTTTGCATATCTGTTACGGTGGGATATAGAGCACGGTCCTAATACAATAATAACATTGACAGTTGTATTCATTCAAAATAAATGTTTTGATTTGATTTCATGTGTAGATTTCCTCACAATGTTTTCCTTTATCGTTAAAGCAAGCGATAATTTATTTTATTTTATTTCACTTCATTTCATTTCATTTATCCCCTTTAATTGAATTGAATTGAATTTTGCTTTATTTTATTATATTTCATGTGCTTTAACTTTTGTTGCCTTGCATGTTCGCTGTTTGCACCTATAACTGTGGTGACACCTATTCTTACTAATGTGTGTGTACTACACAGTTTATGTGTTGTATTATGGATGTCTTGGTGTTATTTTGTTGGTGTAACGTGAATAAATAACTAATACTCACATAGCTTCGAAAAATTAGAGGTGATAACGAGATTCGGGCCCTGGGCACCTAGCTCGAGAGCCTGGAATCTAAACCACTAGACTATCACTGCTTGAAATGTTACTCTCCACAAAAGCCTAATCTCCCTACAGGCCCATTTTGTATTCATTTACAAGTACCAAGCCCTTACCTTTGTCCCTACTTTGCAAGGGATCGCTTCGCAACAAAACGAGACCTTGAATCGAAAGAGCTTTTGCACTGATTTGGAACCTTAAAGTCAGGGTGCGAAGCATCAAATTTGCATGTGCCTTCAGGACGCAGATAGGTGCTGAATAATGTAGATGTCTAGGTTTTAGGCTGCGTGCGTAGGCTTTGAAATGTTTGTTTCCACGAATAAGTATCTAACGAATCGAATTTTGCGTAAAATTATAATTAAGTAATAAACTTCGTACTTTTTAGGCATATTGAAGGAGCAGGATCGTAAGATTTGACATAGTAAAAGTTTATATGGAGAAGGAGTGCAGAAAACTATGATTCATATATAATATACGTTACAAATGAGTTCAATTAAAGAAAATGTAACCTTGAAATTAATTGTTCACCTTCAAACTGTCAACGGCAAGCACATAATAATTAAATCTGTGGTCAAACAGTCACTCAGAGTAGACATCGTCGCCATAGAATTTTAAAATGTCAGATTGAAAGATGTGTTTCGAGCTAGCCATTTTGTTAAGTCCGTCAAGACAATTTTTTTATGGTGTGTAATAATGTCATGTTTATAGGGGTGTACTATTTACCAAATGAAGCTACGTCGTTCAAACTTAAACATTGAATAAATTACAGTCGAATTTCGACCACTAGGCGACCACTAGTATCTGTTAAGTGTTGTGGATACAAACACGCTTTGCAGAGTTTCCCAAGGCCATCGTCAAGACAAATCCTTTGCGTATTTATTATTATAAAAAATGCCGAAACACAGACAGATTAAATTTAAGGATAGTTTAGACTTAGATATACAGTTACAATAACTTTGATAGGTGGTAGAACTATAGTTCGTTCGGGGAAATACCACCGCCGCGCTTACAATCCGCCGTGAAGCAGTTTGTGTTTCGGTAGGAGAGGTGCGGTTGCCGACCATACTTATAACAAAGCGACTATTTCAGTCCTTAGAAGTAGAAGCGCATTTATGTACGACCTCAGATAGAACTTCAGTTTTGTTTGGGGTTTAGATGTGGGTTTCCGTGGGCTGCAATGACCACTTAAGATCAGGTGAAATGCACGCTCATTTGCTCCTTTCCAAACATAAAAAAACACACTTAACTTTCTTCAAAGGTTCGGACTAAACCATTTTTTCTCCTTTCTGTTTGAGGCCGCGAAAGGGTGGTTTTGTCTGCCTAGATCTATTTTTCCTGATAGTGTTTCCTGATACCTGGAACTGTTTACAGCAAGAGTGGATAGGCATATCTATCGTACGCCACATCCGACTGACCATCAGATGAGATTGCGGCTAAACGCAAACCTTAAAAGAAAAAAAAAAAACTTTTATTTTCTAACATTAAGGGCGGCGGTGGTGCTATCCCGGATGAACTGTGGCATTACCACCGATTACGTAAATTCAAATGATGTTGAAAATCCAGCGCTAAAAATCCACAAGCCCTGTTATTTTTTAAACCTACCGAGTATCCAGTAACAGCTAGTGCATTGCGACCTAGCTTCTAGATTTCAGGGGCAATCAATACCGCTCTACTATCCTGGGCGGAGCTGCAAATTGGAAACGGTGTTACGACTAAGCGAAGTGCTATTCTTTTTATATGGTAGCTGCGGCCCTTTGCAGGATTAGCAGTGGTGGCTTAGTGGTTGAGATTCCGGCCCCTCTTGCTGGGTGTCCGTGGTTCGAAGCCTCTGATTTTTCAAAGTTATGTGCGTATTAAAAATTAATTATTATTTGCTCGGACGGTGAAGGAAAACATTGCGAGGAAACATTTGAGAGTTCTGTAAAGTCCTCGAAGGTGTGTGAAGTCTATCAATCCGCACCTGCCCCGCCTAGTAGACTATGGTCTAACCCTTCTCAATGTGAGAGGATACCCTTGTCCTGCAGTGGGACATTACTGAGTTGATGGTGATCCAATATCAATTGGGACCGACAGCGGAACGTGCCCTCCGAAGCATGGAAATGCGTAAGAAGTTTAGCCACTAGCGGTCACCCATTCATGTCCAATGCGCGTTTTTCGAAGGCGCCATTACGAAGATAAATTAACTATATCATCACGTGATCGAACAGCGAAGTAAAATCTTCAGGAGTGTAACATCTACTAATCCACGCTTGGTCAGCGTGATGGACTGTGGCCTAAACCTTCTTATTCTGCAAATTAAGCTAGCCCGATGCAGTCCACTTAATGCCATTATTACAGGGGTACAGTATTTACCAAAGAATTATAATGTCGTTCAAACTTAAACATCTATTAAATTGCAGTAGAATTTCAACCACTGGGTTTTATGTTTGAAGAGTAGCAAACGAACGCACAGGCTGACTAACTGATGCTAAGGGGTCACTGCAGCCCATGGGCACCTGTGTAATATGGCATTATTACACAAAATAAAAAAATATCCTTTTTTGTCTTGGCGGACTTAATAAAATGGCCGCTCGAAACTCATTTAGTCAATCTGACATTTTAAAATGTATTGGCGACAATCTTGTTTTTGCGCGACTGACTTTGACTGTTTAAAAGTAAAAAAATAATTCTAGGTTTAATTTTCTTTAATGTATGCGTTTGTAACACATATTACATTTTAATTAGTGTGTAGTTTTCTGCACTCCTCAATATAACATTAACTATGTCAAATCTCACAATCCTCCTTGCGCACAATATACTCAAAAATGTGTGCAAAGGTTTCTCTTCACGTATACATAGATTTAGTTGCGAGGTAAAAAAGAGATAGCAATAGATCCTACTGACGTCATCGCTTCAAAGCTCGCGTAAACTCTATTATAGAGAACTGAGAACTATAGAATTCAATTTAAAGCCATTATCAAACTAGTTGGTAATTTTTGCACTGGATTTAATAATTAATCTAAAAGTAAAAATTATCTTCAACCCACTGATGTTCCACTGCGGGGCACGCGTCTCCTTTCAGAGTGAGTAGGGTTAGCCCATAGTTGTCCAACGTGGCCAAGTGCGGATTGACTTCATACACCTTCGAGAATGAAGAACTCTCAGATATTCAGGCTGCCTCACGTTCTTTTTCTTCACCGCTAAAGTAAGTGACAATAAATTTCTAATACGCACATAAATTCGAAGAATCATAGGTGGGTGCTGTTTCGAACCCTGCACACGCAATGAGATGCCGAAATCTTAATAGGCTATCACTACTTAAAAATTAAATAAATAATATTTACTTTATTACATGAAAGTTTTCCAACATTAAGGTTGCCTTAAAGCGGTAATTTAGAATGCCATTTGTGTGTATTATTCAATCAAATATATAAAATTTTATTTTTGAAGTAATAACATTATGTATTGACATTCAAAAAGAGATCGTTTAAATCCTACTTTGAAACCAAATTTTTAAATTCAATTGATATTACTAATTATAAATCGCAATCGCAAACAAAAATTTTCTGTGATGTAATTACAAATTTACGGTTTTCTGATTTTTCCCTTCACTTGTGCTATAAGACATTGCCTGTTGCCTACAGGCAGTATCCTATAGGTTTTGATTCTCTTGCATATGTCAAAATTCGCGACATTGACGGCCGTATCTTTTGATTGCGTTACTTATAAGCTTGATTTGTCCACAGCTCCAAGGGATTGTTTACCTGAATATTTGATATTAATTTCAACTTGATACCTCCTCGCATTCCTGAGAGAAAGAGTTCTGACAGACAGACAGACAGACAGACGGACAACGAAGCGATCATATAAGGGTTCCGTTTTCCTTTCGAGGCACGAAACCCTAAAAACCGTCTCTGTCCGTTTTTACGTAACCAAAAAATGTCTGTTACATAAAAATGAGCGAAGTTGGACAAACTTTGCAGTGAATGAAATGTAGTAATGATCTCTAATGGAAACGGTAAGGCCACGTTCAGACGGCGATGTTATCCAGGAAACCGCATATCAATTTATCGAATTTTCTTGTGACAATGAACACTGTGTAAAAACTTTGAAGTTCTTAGCGTAGAAGATAATTTCTTCTGTGTTATGTCACGTAGAAAAGATGATTTGATTTGACATATTGTTGTCTTTTTAATGTGCGAAAAGCAGCGAATAAGGCCAACCGATATTAAGTGGTCACTGCAGCCCATGGACAGCCATATCTAGCCTCAAACAGGATTATAGTCTTATTCGGGGTCGTACGTAGACACGTTACTACTCCTGAGGACTAAGATAGTCGCCTCGCTGTGTGCGTTTTGCGAAGTGTATCCAGCAACCGCCCATGTCCAACTGAAACACGAGAAGCTTCATGGCGGATTGTGAGGGCGGCGGTGGTACTTCTTCGAATAAACTATAGTTCTATCCCTTCAACAGGGTACACAACGTGGAGGGTAGTTTCACTGGAGATGTTGGCAGGGCCGCAGGTGGGAACTTGTATAAAAGTGAGAGAAGCCGGAGAAGCAGGGCCTTTTCTTGCTGTGAAATTCGCTGTTAAGTTTCTATAACCGTCAATTAAAATAAATCTAATAGTGTGCAGTGCTTTTCTTAACGTATTAGTATCGTAACATAATGTAAAGTAACGTAACGTAATAATTGTAAGGAAAATAAGTGCCGAATAGTTGTCATTGCTTCGAAACAAATTAAATCGAATCGAATTGTCGTCAAATAATATGCGGAATCGTATTCTATAAAATGAATGAAAACATATAAATATATTCTCGCTCGTGTGTTCGAAGCCTAAGTGGCGTGTGACGTTGCGTTGCCATGCCAACTGAAGGGGACAGGCCCCCTCTTGATTTTTAATTGTAACAAAATGTGAAGATTTTTAATGATACTTTTGAACCGTGTGTCAATGTTTTAATGCAGTTATAATAGGTATATATCTCTGAATAAAAAAAACTGTGCATTGATTTCGTTAGTGACGCTAACAAAACAAATCATCGTCATTATCAATCCATTACTATCCCACTTTTGGGCACGGGTATCTCCCGTTAATATTATAATTATATTTCCGAATAATATAAAAATCAAAACTTTATCAATTGATTTAACTGGCATAATATATGGAATGCCTATGCTATTTAAAAAATAAAGTTGTCAAAATATGAAGAAAAAAGATATGTTATAAGATGGTGGGTGAAATGTGCTTCTGAGGAAAATAATAAAAAAATATACGAATGACATGATACTACGAGTGTTTCACTGTTATTTTTCTTTTAAAACTTCCTATGAGAAAGCTTAGGCCACAGTCCACTACGCTGGCCGGGTGCGCATTGGACTTCACAAGCCTTTGAGAACTTTACGGAGTACTCTTATATATGTAAGTTTTCTCACGATGTTTTCTTTCACCGTTAAAGCGAGTGATAATTAATTTCTAATACGTACGTAACTTCGAAAAATCAGTTGCGTGTGGGATTCAACCCCAGATAAGTAGTGTGAATGGCCGTAATCTTCAACACCAGGCTATCACTGCTTATAGCAAGCAAGCAATTGATAATTAATTTCTAACACGTATATAACTTCGAAATATAAGTGCACGCGGGATGTGATCCCCGGATACCAGCTCGAGAGACTGGAATCATACCACCAGTCTATCACTACTTTTCCTGGCTGATAGCAGCATATAAGCAATGCTGTGGTCTGGTTTGAAGGGTGTCATAGAGTTAATTCACTTTTCGTTTCCAACTTGATCCTCAGGTATAGCCACTCCTGTGTTCGATTTCAGAACTTTAATACTAAGACACACTCGCCACTCGTGCCCAGTTAGATAGGTGGTAGAACTACAGTTCGACCGGCGACTATCACCGCTCTTATAATACGTGAAGCAATTTTTGTGTTACGGTTGGAGAGGTCTGGTAGTCGGGGTCACTTACAAGCGGTCTGACCGTCTCAGTCCTTAAGCTTAATGATGCTACATACGATCTTAGATAGGGTTTAGGGATAGTCCTGTTTGAGATTAGATGTAGGTGTCTATGGGCTCCAATGCACTTAACATTAGGTGGCCTGAAAGCTCGTTTGTAACACTTCTAACGTAAAAAACCAGTACCTGAAGTAAATGCTCGTTTGATACCTCTGTGATCTTTTTTATGCAAGAAAAGCAAACGAGCATGCAAGCCGCCTGATGTTGAATGGTCTCTGCAGCCCATGGACACCCATATTTAACTTCAAATAAAACTGAAGCCCTATCTGAGGTTGTATGCAGATGCGTTATTACTCTTGAGAACTACAATAAGATGGTCGCCACGCTGTAAGTGTACCCGGCAACCACATCTCTCCAACCAAAATATAAGAATTGTTTCACGGGTTATGAGAGCGGCGGTGGTGGTGATTTCCGATCGAATTACTACCTATTTTTTTTTATGTCTTAACTTAACGATAAGGCAGACGGGCCACCTGATGGAAAGTGGTCACCGTAGCCTATGGACACTTGCAACACCAGAGGGGTCGCCAATGCATCGCCGGCAAAAAAGTGCCCTATGTTATAAAAAGGTACCCAATTCCCAATGTTAAGGTACAAAATGTCCTTACCGACCATAAGTACAGGAAAAATATGAAGTATATTTAAAAACTCATATGGAATCCTGAAAGAGGCCGAGAAATGCCGCGCGTAAAACCTAGACACTGTTTTCAGGTTACAGATCTCTACTCTAGCCCTGACCTAATTCCGAGTTCAGCTCAAACCAGGACACGGGGCGTGCGGGCTGCATTCCCCTATTAATAGACCAAGCTATATTTTTGATTATAATTTGCTTAGTACATCGATGTATATCCGGAGCTGACATAAATTCGATTATATACTTTTCGTCATAGCCAAACGATCGAAGCGCGTAGACAGAGAGGGGTATATCGAGTTAGAGGGAGACGGGCGGCGGGGTTCTGCGCATGCGTAGGCACGTGTCGCCGATTGTAAGGGGAGCAGACGTGAGGAGTATGTACTGATGCATCCGAAGACGGTTTTCAGGAAGTAACTGTGAATGCTAGTGAACTGACTGTGGTGAAGTATTTTGAGATTGCAATTGCGTGTGTAGAGTGAAGGCGATGAGTGTGTTAAATGGGATTTTGAACGCGGTGCAAAATTTTATGGTTTTAATTTAATGGAAAATTTTGAATTGCATTTATAATTGAGTAGCGATAACTTAGACATATTAGTGTGTGTAATAGACGTGTATTAGTTATTGAATGACGTATTAATTATAACGGCGATATACATCAAATTTACATTATAAGTGTATTATCAGTTAATTTAACGTAACGGAAAAGAGCTTTATAGCGAAACCAAAATTATACAAGAGTACCAAAACACAAAGCATATGTGTTACGAAACGCCAAATCGTGCGACGAGTCGCGGGATTGGATCGCGGAAGCGCTACGGCGGGCCTACGCGGCGCGTCGGCGTAGAGCTACGCTCGTAGGCCTTGCAGTGGCTACGAGGCCCGTCGCGTCGCCCGCGCTCCCGTATATAGGACACCGTGTCAACGTGTTTCTAGTGCTCAGTCACAAACAAACACGGGAAGCACCATGTAAGCCACGCCGTGCCTACAACCCATCACTGCCAACCACACTTTACCAAGCGCACAACACGAGAATCGGATATTGACCCCTGACCCAATTTCCATGCAGCGCCGCTGCACCAAACTAAACAAATAAACCAAGGACGGACCAGCAGTGTTCAGGATTATATTTAAGGAGTGATGTGATAGCCGTGTTCATTAGTTAGTAGAAGATCCGGGTTATTTATTAGGTTAATACTGTGCAATAATTAAAAATTTAAAAAATCAACTCGACTGATTCTATAAGACTGATATCGAGTCGTGGATGGTGATCGGAGAGTAAAGGCTGAAATGGCTGGGAACAGGGATAACTTGGAGGGTCAGTTGACCCACGTGATCCAGCACCGGGTCGCGCAGCCGGCGACGGAGGCGCAGGTCAGCGTCCACCAGCTCCAGACTCCGTCGGGAAGTGGGACGAAGCGACACCAGATTATCATAGACATTAAACAGGACATCGACATGGACGAGCTGTCCACACGGTCGCTAGCAGAAAGCGTGATGGAGACGCTTGGCGCACGGTCCGCTGCGGTCTACATCGACAACTCACAAGTACAAGGCGAGAACTCAGATATGGAGTCGCTGACAACCGTCAACGTCATCGTCGCGAACGATCTGACGGCGGCCGCGAGTCCCCAAGTGGAGGAGGTTGAGGCTGAAGAAGGTCAGCCGGTGGAGAGCACCCTGCCCAGCCGGATTGTGGAACGGACGGAGATGACGTCGAATGAGACATCTACTTCTACGATATCGGTCACCACAGTAGCCACCACCACAGCATCAGGTAATCGATTTTTGATCGTCGATTTGTTTTGTTAGTGACAACAGTGATAATACAATTCGAACTGGTAGAACTATAGTTCGTCCGGGGAAGTACCACCGCCGCCCTCATAATCCGTGAAGCAGTTTCTGTGTTTCGGTCGGAGAGGTGCAGTTGCCGGGCACACCTACAGCGAGGCGACCATCTTAGTTCTCAGGAGTCTATGTATGACTTATGATGTTTGAGTTTTAGTTTTGTTTGGTCATTGTAGCCTATGGATACCCATATCTAATGGGTGTCCATGGACTGCAGTGACCATGTAATATCAGGTGGACTGCACGCTCGACTGCTGCTCTTTAAAGATATGTAAAAAAAAATGTTTCGGGAGGAGAGGTGTGGTTGTCACACTTATAGCGAGGCACCCATCTTTGTTTTCAGGAGCAAAGAATCTATTTACGACCTTTGGTAGAAATGCAGTCGTGTTTGAGGTTAAATGTGGATATCCATAGGTTGCAATGATCTCTTAACATCATGTGACCTGCCCCCCCCTCTTTTCACAAAAAAAAGTCATAGTTATCAACAATTCATAAAAGTGTTCGAATAATTTGTGTTTTAGCTGCACTTTTTATGACCCACTGCTGGGAACGGGTTTCCTCACAACTTGGGAGGCCTGGAGTATATTTCAGTCCACTCCAATGCGGATAGAGAAAGATTTGTGTTTTACATAAGTGTTACCCTCCTAGAACACAGAGGGTTTGAAGGGTGTAGTAAGATTACTTATGCAAGGGTTTTATATTAATCGATTGTACTAGATTTATCGATGATCGATATCGATATCGAATCGATATTCGATCGTTAATGTTATTCGGTTGTTACTTATATATAAATTAGATATAACTTGTTTTAACGGTGAAGGGGTTTCCTACATCATCATCATCACGAGAAGTTACATATGTGAAACTTTTCTGTAAAGTTCTTGAAGGTGTGTGAAGTTTACCAATCCGCACTTGGCCAGCGTGGTTGACTGTGGCCTGACCCTTCTTTTTCTGTGAAAATACCCTTGCCAATAGAGGGATATAAATGGGTTGATGATGACTAGTTACTAGACGACGTTTCCTAGGTCTGCCTTATCACTAGCTTAAGATATAACTAAAAATACTACTTGTATTAAGTAATGCTTTCGTATATGCATAGGGCTGAAACTGTCAAGTCTAGGCGTCATTAATATTAATGAATAAATAATGCTTTTGATTCCAACTTGAAATTATGAACTAACCAAATAGACTTCTAATAAATAATGTTTTATATATGTGTACAGATGTCTGTCAAGTCTGGGCGTCATTAATATTAATGAATAAATAATGCTTTTGATTCCAACTCGTGGAAGCTTTGCTAACATAGCAAACCTTGAAATGATGAACTAACCAAATAGACTTCTAATAAGTATTTTTTTGTATGTTTCAATGGATAAGACTGTCAAGTTTAGACGTCTTATATATTTTTCATATTACAGAAACTAAACTTCTTAAATTTAATTTAATACAATACAAACAAATACTCTTTATTCATACATACCGACTGACGCGCAGAAGGTTCCGCGTTCCATTCCCGGCATGTAGACATTTAAATCAGTTATAGTCTAGTGGTTAAGATTCCGGCCTCTCACAGTAGGGGGTCCGGCGTCCGAACCCCGCACGCACCTCTGTTTTTTCAAAGTTATGTGCGTGTTAGAAATTAATTGTCACTTGTTTTAACGGTGAAGGAAAACATCGTGAGAAAACCTACACATCAGAGAGTTCTCTGTAAAGTTCTCGAAGGTGTGTAAAGTCTATCAATCCGCACTGGGCCAGTGTGGTGGACTATGGTCTAACCCTTCTCATTCTGAGAGGAAACCCGTACCCAGCAGTGTGACAATAGGCAATAGGTTATAGATGATGAAAGGAATATTATCTAGCGAATCTCACTCCTTTGTTGGTTATCACAACAAAACACTTTGTTGTCTCTTTCTCCCACATTTACCCCCTTCCGTTTCCCTGTTGCACACGCCTTCCCTTTTATCCCTTAGTTTTGTTGCTTCTATCCCAACGGGTGCCTGGTAGAGATCGCTTTCCCTATGATAAGGCCGCCTTTTGTAAGCTTATTTTGTTCTGTATGTATATTTATATAACTAACTGGCGTACAAGTAACGCTTTTCTTAAAAATAATAACCCTCTCTACTCTCGTAGCCCCACACTAGGATTCTCTATGTCACAGGCGCCATGGACACATATAAAGACGAGTACACAAACACCCAGAACAGAAATCTAAATTAATCATTTAGATATCTGCTTTGCCGCGAATCGATCAATCGTGTTTTCTTTTGTTTTTTTTTTATGTTTGTAAAGTAGCAAACGAGCATGCAGGCCACTTGATGTTAAGTGGTCACCACTGCCAATGGACACCCACATCCAACTTCAAACAAAACCGAAGTTCCGTTGAGGTTGTATATGGATGCGTCACTACTCCTGAGGACTAAGATGGTCGCCTCGCTGTAAATGTGCTGGCAACCGCACCTCTCCAACTGAAACACAACAATCGCTTCACGGCGGATTATGAGGGCGACGGTGGTATTTCCCCAGACGAACGATTGTTCTACTACCTATTATATTATTCAAAAGTAGCAAACGAATATACAGTCATCCGATGTACTACACTCATAGTGCTACACTATGATTCTCTGTGTCATGGGCGCCATGGGCTCATACAAAGACCAGTACACAAACACTCAGACCCAGAACAGAAGTCTGAATTCATCATTTAGATATATGTTTTGCCGCGAATCGGAGCCGGAATCCCATGTTATTTTTATGGTTGAGAGGTAGCAAACGGGCATACACGCCACATGATGTTAAGTGGTCTGTGCCGTGGATACATCTAACCTCAAACAGGAGTAAAGTTCTATCTGGGATCAAACGTAGAAACGTTATTACTCCTAAGGATTGCGACGGTCACAGTCAGTGTGCCCGGCAACCGCACCGTAAAACACAAAAACTGCTTCACGGCGGATCACGAGGGGGCGGTGTTACTTCCCCGGACGAACTACAGTTCTACTATTAATCAAAACCTATCAGACCCGTGTGATAACCGCTACAGTATTTGTATTGTGACGTATCCAGTCAGTAGCCACCCTTAATTTAAACATGAAGGTATCTACAAGCGACAGGCGGAAATAGTGTAGCGATACGGGAGCTCCCTTGACGTCATATCCGCTACGAGATGGGGGGAGGGGGAGTTAATGAAATCTTTGAGTGCTTCCATCGATAGTCATGGTTTTTGAAGTTATAGCTTTTTTGGGGTGCTATAAAAATCAGATGACGATGAATTATACTGAATGAAACGAAAGTTGCGCGCGCATATGTAACAGGATGAAGTTAGTCGCGAATGAGAATTATTTTTATTGAAGTTTTACTTCTTTTGGCGTGTTATGAAAATCGGTGAGAGTGACTTTTCTCGAACGAAACAAAAGTTGCGCGCGCAGATGTAACACATGAAGTTAGTCCCCAATGATTATTATTTTTTACGGTCTGAAGTTATCCTCGTAGTCCGTAAGTAACGTGTACATACTATTCCTGTTTTATTTTGTTGAATTAAAATGTTATTTATTTAAAATTTTAGTTATTTTATTATTATCCGTAATATGTTGTCGATTTTTTTAATTCAGTTCATATTTATTTTAATGTGTAAATATATTATTTTGTTATTAACGCCAAAGAAGTATAATTTCTTAAAATGTGTATAAGTACACACATGTTTTTTTAAATAATAGCAAACAGACGTGCAGGTCACCTGATGTTAAGTGGTCACTGCAGCCCATGGACATTAACATCTAACCTCAAACGTAGTAGTGAAGTCATACGTAGATGCGTCATTCCCGAGGACAAAGATAGTCGCTTGTAAGCATCCGCACCTCTCTAACCGAAATATAAGTATTGCTTCACGGCGAATTATGAAGGCGGTGGTGGGCACCTCCACGGGGGGCGGAGGGGTGTTCGTCCATGGAACCCACAACACAATGTATCCTAGTGTAGAGTTATGAGTGTAGAAAGCATTTGTTCGTTACTCCTTAGGAGTAGCAACGCATCTGTGTATGACCTCAGACCTTCAGTCCTGTTTGAGGTTAGATGTGGGTGTCCATGGGCTGCAGTGACCACATAAACACAGAATGCACGCGCATGCCACTCTTTAAACATAAAAAAGCAAAGATAAACTGTCAGGCTTTTTTACATTTTTTTATTCGTATTTTGATTGCATAGTTAAGTTACTGAAATATGATGTTAATTACCAATGCACGTGCATTTGTAGACGGAACGAAGCTCCATACACTTTGTGGAATTATCCGCATTTATTCCATGTAAAGCAGACTTATTTAGTGGATATAGGGTAGATACTAATAGTATTAATTTCTTTAATTAAGTTAAAAACTCATGACAATATATAGTAATTAAATTTTAAAACTAATTTAAAATTAAAATTTTATTACTTATTGTAACATGAACCTATCCACAATGGCCCAGGATATTCACGATGCTGTTGGAGCTCTCCCGGACGCGATGAAACCGAGGGCGGCAGCACGTATGCTTTATAATATGACAATACTATAGTTGGAAAAGCTAAAAAATACGCTTCCAGCCATTATTGCTATGAAGTAACTAACAGGCAAGTAGCTATGGCTGTTTTTATAAGGAGATTATGGTCTTGGTAATAGATGGTCAAGCAGTGATAGCCCAGTGGTTAAGATTGCGGCCTCTTGGACGGCCTGGAGTTTGAATCTCGTGTGCACCTATGACTTTCGAAGTTCTGTGCGTATTAGAAATTCATTATCACTTGTTTTAAACGTGAAGGAAAACATCGCGAACAGACCTACACATCTGAGAGTTCTTGGTAAAGTTCTCGAAGGTGTGTGAAGTCTACCAATCCGCACTTTGAGAGCGAGGTGGATTTCTTATTCTGAGAGGAGATCCGTGCCCAGCAGTGGGACATTAGTGGATTCATGATGATACTTACAGCGAGGCGAACTCAGTCCTTAGGACTCCTTACAACTGAAATGGTCGCCTACATCGTCGTCTTCGTCCATGGTCGGACCACATCTACGTACAACCTTATATGGGGCTTCAATCCTATTTAGGATTAGATGTGGGTGTCCATGGGCTACAGGGACCATATAACATCAAGTGACCTCGTCGCCACGCGCGTTTGCTACTCTTCTTACATACTTTGCGGTTGCCAGGCACACATATAGCGAGGCGACCATCTTAGTCCTCAGGAGTAGTGACGCATCCATATACAACCTC
>DWKL01000777.1:0-16930 GCA_018249415.1 Phareas burnsi | reverse complement strand
TATGAATATGTTTTCTTATACTAGTGTAGGTACATATATATTTTTGGCAATGGTCATATGTTAAGGAAATATTTTTGAGAAACACATCAATATTTAATTTAAATTAGTAATGTTTGTCCTTGATTAGTATCACATAGTTTATGCACTGTTATTGTGTCAAATATGTATTAGTTAACCACCTAGGTGAAGAAGGAAGGAAGAGTTAGGTGATCAGAACATAGCTAATACCTCTGTATAATTCTCAGGAATAAGTAAGTTTAAAAGTAACCTGGTATTTTTTCACACATTTCCATTTGTTTTTACTGATGTTTTATGATGATCAATTTTGTGAAATTTTAATACAACTCAAGTCAGGCTAAAAGTCCCCCAATTTACAGGAAGCATAATTATTGTTTTTAGGAAGTGGGTTGTTTTACTAGTGCCGCTCTGCCATATGATAAAAATCAAACATCAAATTATACTATTTTATTATGTTATTATTGTTGTTTTGTTTTTGGATATGAAAATGGTATATAATTGTACATGTTATGCTTTTTTATGGACTGGTTATTACATGCAAAAGGTATTACAATATAAATATTAAAGCTGATTTAAAAAGTGTACCTTGTGCAGGCATATATAATAATAATATTACATCAAGATTTATTTTTAGTGAATTCTCACCTTACCTGTCTAAATATGAGCTTGTTCAATGGATAGCTGATGAGTATATTGCAAAAGGCTGCTCCCCCTCCACAGACATACTCTCTCCAGTGGTTTTGAACATTTCTTACTGGCATGGCTATATTGCTTTCATTCAAGCAACTCCTTTGTAGTATCTGGCGCTCAGACATGTCCTATATGTTGCTGTTACATTACATTATTTGCTTTTATCCATTTTCTGAAAAAAAAAATCAGTTCCTCAACACACTATCAGTCTTTACTATATTCTATGCTATAAGATCTTTGCAAATAATGGTCTAATGACGAGATAAATATTTGAGAGTAGTGTCGAATTATAAATTTGCCAATATGATATAAGGGGTTTGTTAATTTTTGTTTCCAGTGAAATGTTAATTATGATACAAAAAAATGTATAACATACTAGTAAACATTTTACCTGGCTTTAAATTGAAGCGTGTTACGTATTTCTCAAATGATTATACCTTAATTTTTTTTCAATGCCATTTTTCAATCCTATGCATTACTATTGAAAATAAATAAACAAATTAAAACTAAATGTCTTTTTTGGATTCTTTTACACTTTGTTACTCATATTTGTCATACAGGAGTATATTTTTATAATATACTAAGAGAAAAACGTAAGTATTACTCTCACACACACTCCAAATATTCACGAATCCAAAGTGACAGCAGGCTGGGGCTGACGGCCTGTTGTCAAAAGTGTCAAAAATTAAACGAACCGTAGTCAGTGTTCAAGCAGGAATTCAGATTACTATCAGGTAGATTGACAGTTACCTAAAGAGTATAATAATATGCGGTCCATACCCGTTACAGTTACCTATCGTATACAGTTACACATACCCTTGGGCCCTCGCTCTATAGCAGGGTTAGTTATTATTAATGTTTATACAATGATACATTATCATTTTATATCATTATAATATTATATAATTGTAGGATAATATTAGTACTTCAGGAAGAATGGTTAAACACTGCTTAAAAAAACTAATAACAACGTGCGAGAAACAAACTATTTCATAAGTAATAAATGTAGACAGATCAATTTTTATGATCCCTTTCGCCGTATGCGATTTTTTGTTTGGACCCAGTGCATTGAGCCCCAATATAACCTACCATAGCTATTAGTAAGCAACGACGAATTAGTAAGTTTTTACAATATACTTAATATGTTAGAATTTGTTTGTAATACTTCTGTATATCCTATATATTATTATACTCTTTGCTTCTGTACGTCGGTAATTTTACGTAAGCAAGCGTATTTTCATAATTTATTCTTTCGTATTGCCTAATCTAGACAATACAGGATGAACTTGCGATATCATTTTCAATGCGTCTTTTCAATCGTATGGGTTTTCTTTTGTTCCTTAGGTATCTCATTTGTGTAAGTATTATATAAATATATTTCATTCTAGATGCGTCTGTATTGTGGTTTGTATCGTACATAGAAAAATATTGTGTATAATCTATTATTGTCAATGTCAGCTGTCACTTTATTATGTTTTGGCTTCATTCGTTTTATTGTTGCGTTTGTGATTCAATGGATTTTTGTTAAACTATAATTATTTATTATTAAATACAGAATTATTGGTAATTTAACTTTAAAAGACTTGTGCTAATAGCCTGTCTTAATCTCAGACGACAGGCGACATCATTACTTGGCTCCGAAAATGGCAGCGGTTTTAAAAAAGAGAGCTTTAGCTGAATATAATAAATCTTTTCAGGTAATTTTGTGTGACAATGATACATTTAGCTTTCATATACAACTGTAGATTAATTGCAATAACATACCTCACTGTATTAACTTATTGAAACCAATGTAGTATCTATATGTAATTATAACCTAAGATGGCTTCGGAATTGAAATTTAATACTACTGTTTATATGAAAGTGGTTTTTAATGTTTTAGGATGGCCCACCATCGAAGAAATTGCATTTAGCGAAGAAGCCTTTAATCGGTAGTTCTGCTGCAGCATTTGTTGGTTTATTGGAGAAGTGCAAATCCAGTGACGAAGCCCTACAATTGTTGTTGCGCATTTCTGATTGCCTTCAGTTCCAAGAGTCGGATGTAGAAGAAGCCATCAAAAAATTATCAGAACATTTCCAGTCTGAGCAGGAATCAGTGGTCAGGGTTAAAATTTTGTGGCTCTTCTGTGACATCGGGCTGGAGTGTCCTGGCGCTAACTTGAATAATTTGATAGATGAAACTATACATTTGATAAAAAATGAAACTTCACATAGGGTAAGTAAAGTCTCTGTGTTTTTGTTATGGATTTTTATTGGGTACCTTATTTAACTCTACAGATACTTCATAATATTTGTGGAGATGATAAGAACAATACTTACAATATAATCCAAATTTCTGATCCATAACATTGGCTATTATTATGTGACGCTGTGCTAACTTGATTAAACTCAATCAATAACTATCTGTATATAAAATTCTAATTAATTTATAAAAACAACTGGGAATGAGAAAGACTTTGAGTTTGAGTATTTTGAATCCAAATTTTTGGCCTTCAGGTAATAGCGCAGGGTATAGCGACTCTACTCAAACTGGGCAGTAAGTTGAGTGAGGACAAAATCCTCATGATGCGTCTGGTGGGTGTCGCTAAGGACAACTTGAAGGATACTAGTCACCAAGTGAAGTGCCGATGCTTGCAGCTCATTAGCGAGCTGTACCCTATTATCCCAGAAGCAGACAGAACCACTGAAATGGTTGCGGAAGCAGATGCTATTGTAAAGTTGTTAGGGGACTATTCAAATGCTGAGGTATGTGTATTTTTGTGGGTCCATTATATGTACATATTTTATCAAATGAAAACAACTAACAAGCTTGCAGGAGACTTAATGTTAAGTGGTCGCTGTCACCAATGGAAAAATAACTTATGCCCCCTATATAGAATAGGAGTCCTACTGAGGGTAATTACAGAATTTCCTCATTAAATATAAGTTTTTTAAGATTACAAGTAAAAACTAATTTGGTTTTGTTAATACAGTGAAATATACTTTTGCAAAAGCCTTACAACATAAAGTATGATATTTTACATATATTAATTTTAATGAGAAGAGGGCTATGGAAAGAAGGGGCTTAGAGACATACAATTACTTCAAATATTCAACTATGTATAGTCTGTGATTCCTATTTAACCTATAATTTACTTTATAACTTCTTGGATATTCTGTTTATTGCATTGTTATGTAAAATTATATTGTCAGTGTTACAATTGTCAAAAAAGTGTGTAATCTGTTTTTGTTCCACAAATTCAAAAAGTTATATTGACAGGATGCCAGAGTTCGCTGTGAAGCATTCCAGTCCCTACTAACACTACACGAGAGAGGGCAAACTTTAAGTGCAAACCTATATGACATTGTGTGTCCTGCTCTGTCTGATGACTACGAAATTGTGAGGGAGGTAGCTCTCAAGCTAGTTTGGCTACTCGGGAACAAATATCCTGAAAAGTAAGTTATATTATTGTATCACTAAACATGGTAGACTTACAAACAAACAAGACACATATACAAAATTTATTATAGTGTTGATATCTTTGTCAGTACATGAATGATATTAATGTATTTATACATTTTATTATACATTAAACATCAATTATACTAAATAAGAACAGAACAAAAGAGTAACAAGGAAAAGATCACTTGATCCAATCTTTTTCATGCCACCTTCAGCATATATAACATGTAATGTGTTGGGTTGCCAAATGTTTCGTCATAACTGGAATCTGACCATACTAAATATGAAATTTGTATTAAGAACAGTTGCTGGCTGGCTGCTGGTTTACTGTTATTCAAAATAACTTTTAGTTAAGTCCATTTTTTATGTTAGAAGAGTAACAAACACAGTAACAAACAAACAAAGGGGGTGATGTTAGGCAATCACTGTAGTTCATCGACATCCATGTCTTGTCTCGAACAGGACTGAAGTCTGATCTAAGGTCGTACGTAAATGCTATATTACTCCTAAGGACCAAGACGGTGGTATTGCTTGTAAGTGTGCCCGACAACCACGCCTCTCTAATCGAAACAATTGCTTTAGACCAAATTGTGGGACCTTAATCGAGCTACAGTTCTACCGCCTATTGATATAGGTAATTACATTAAGAACTTTGCATTCGCCAGCTCAATAACTCTCCAAGACGGCGAGACGACTATGCGAATGGTGGACGACGCGTTCATCCGGATATGCTCGGCGGTGAACGACCTATGCATGCAGGTGCGCGCGCTCGCGTGCACGTTGCTCGGCACCACGCGCGGCGTGTCCGACCGTTTCCTGCTGCAGACACTCGACAAACAGCTCATGAGCAATATGAAGGTCTTTTCTTTTACCATGGAAGTAGCATACGATCATGCAATCTACCTGAGGGGTGAGCAGTGAGGGTGAGGGTCACTGCCGGCCATGGACATGTTTTATGTGAGAAGAATAGCGTATGAGTCTACAGACCACCAGATGTTAATTGGTAACTTCAGTCTGTGAATACACATCTAATCTCAAACAGGTCAGAATTCCTAGCTAAGATCGCACATAGATGCATTAATATTCCTGACCACTAAGGTGGTCGCCTCGTTGTAAATGTACCAAACAGCCACACCTCTAACCAAAACAAAAAAATTGCTTCACGGTGTATAGTAAGGGCGATGGTGGCATCTCCCTGGTTAAACTATTGCTATGTTTATGGGTGTTAATGATGGTGTCAGTGTGGTCTTTAGTATTTAGTTCGACATCGCTCTTAACGTTGATATCATGTCAACGTCGACGTCAGTGTCAATATTGTCGGTCTCGATAACTCCAGTGACTCCATTGAAATGAGATTAAAAGTGCATTATGCAATGTTCATTTATAATTACTGTATAATGTGAGACCTTGTCGATATAGCATAATTTTTTTTTTTTATAATTATTGGTATCTTAACAATTATTGTATAATATTACATTTACTATATAATATGAAATATTGTCGATATAGCATAATTTATTTGTTTACATAATTGTTGGTGTCTATAATGACTATATAATAAAGACTGTCGGTAGAGCCTAATTTACTTGTTCACATAAATGTCGGTGTGCGAAATGACGACAATATTGATGTCTATGTCGGTTGCAGAAGAAGCGCACAGCGCACGAGCGCGGCGCGGAGCTGGTGCGGTCGGGCGCGTGGGCGAGCGGCCGGCGCTGGGCGGACGATGCGCCGGGCGCGCTGCTCGACACCGACACGGTGCAGCTGCTGCCCGGCGGCGCTGCCGGCGCCTTCGTGCACGGCCTCGAGGACGAACTCATGGGTAACGCCACAAACATGCAAACACAAAAACAAACTTACATGCACTCATATGCAGACTTCCACGTACGTTCAGGCATGCAGACGTGTACACCCATATACACGCACAAGCGCGCGCATAGACATACACACACACACATGCGCGCGCGCACGCACGTGCACATATCATACACGCACATCAGAAATAGACCCACACAAACAAACACGCACGCACATACACACACATAAATACCCATATAATATATATGGATCTGTTCTATTGAACCACTAAAAATGGACGTTGGGTCTAAAGAGTAGCCAAACACAAATAGGAACAAAATGAGATATGACCAACGATGCCGTATTAGTTGTTATTCGGCCGAGAAACATTACGTACACCCGGACTTTTTTTCATAGATTGTCCAATTGTAACTAGTTTACTTGTCTAACTGGAAATTCTGTGAATGGAGGTCTGGGTACATTGGTCGCGTTACTATTTTACTGCTGAGTCTTTTTATAGAATGATCAGCGTGGTGGACTTAAAAGTCTCACGTGAAGAGATCCGTGCCTATTAGAGCTAGCGACGTCTCATTCACACTTCTATCGTCTTAAATCATTCTTTGATTATGATTGCATCGTCATCCCAGAGGTGCGGACCGCGGCGGTGGACGCGGTGTGTCAGCTGTCGATGGAGAACACGGTGTTTGCGACCACGTCCCTGGACTTCCTCGTGGACATGTTTAACGATGAGATCGAGGATGTCCGGCTGCGCGCCATCGACAGTCTCACCAAGATATCGCACCACATCGTGCTCCGGGAGGACCAGCTGGAGACAATCTTGGGGGCTTTAGAGGTATGTTTTCTTGGCTCTCCCCCAATTGTTTTATTTAAAAGTTCTGTGATGTACCTATTAGGGTATACTTGGTATTTGCATCCTATTAAAACTTGTACAAAAATATATTGAAAGATCATTCCCATAAAAATTCTAAATAGCTCCATGCAGTTGTATTGTGCACACCCAATTAGTAGTGAAGTAGCAATAGGCTGGCCAAATTGCTCGGACAATCGATAACCATTGGAGAAGAAAGGTTCTCGAGTAGCGACCATGTCTGGGCAAAAGAAGTACAAAACGCTTTCCAACAAGGTGGACTGATGACCTGAAGAAGGCAGCGGAAAACCGTTGGATTCAAAAGGAACATGACTGGTTGGAAAGGCTCAGATTAGACTTCAAAAGGCTAATGAATAGATGGATGGAGTTGTGTTGTGTTGGGTACTTTTATTTCTGTGATGTGATTTATGGCATCTATGATTCTTTGCATAACTATTCATTTAAATATAATATTTCACTTATAATCGACCAATCTACCGGCCATTAAGCGGTCATTGTCGCTAATGGATGTCTGTGACCTAATCTATGTTATTAGAATAGAAGACATAATTGAATGCTATCTGAGAGAGATTGTTCATTTCCTCAATTAATTTCGCTGTAATATACATAATATACTGTTACTCTACAGGATTATTCGATGGATGTGAGAGAGGGTTTACATAGAATGTTGGGCTCCTGCACAGTCGCATCGAAGACCTGCCTTGAGATGTGCATTGATAAAATACTGGAGAATCTCAAAAGATATCCACAGGTAAGAATTTAATTGAAAACATATAATTTTATCATACTTAGAGTTTTAAATGAGCTTTCTAAAATGATTTATTATTTTCATAATGCTTTTAAAACTAAAAAAGTAACAGTTTTGCATATTTTTATTATGAGGTAATGTGTGATGATAAGATCAAAGCCTTATATGAGGTCAGTCGACAGATGTATTGCTACTACCCTTGAGGTCTAAATTGGAACGCCTTTAATTTCCTTTTTTTTCGTGTTAGAAGAGTAGCAAACGAGCATGCAGGGCATCTGATGTTAAGTAGTCACTGCAACCTATGGACACCCACAACTAACATCAAACAAAACTGAAGTCCTATTTGAAATCGTACATAGATGCGTTGCTAGTCCTGAGGAGTAAGATGGTCAATTCACCGTAGGTATACTCGGCAACCAGGCCTCTCCAATCGAAACACAAAAATTGCTTCATGGCGGATTATGAGGACAGCGGTGGTACCTCTCCGGATGAACTTATTAGAGGTATCTCCGCCTCACCAAACTTTTCAAAACAGAAAGCACCAGCGTTTAACACTGGTGTTATTAGGCAGATCTAAGTGGCGGTGGCGGCTCCGAAGTCATGTCACGGAGACTCTGACCACCTTTAAGAGCATTCTTCTTTGCTATGTTTCAAATATAAAAAAAAATTAAACAACTTTACTTTTTTCTTGTCAAAAATCGACAAACCACATTCGTCGTTCGTCCTTTGATCAAGATATATGCACCACACAGGCGCCATCTAACCAAGTCGTATTGTCGCCATGTAACCGACTCCGCCTCCCGCAGGACAAGCGCTCGACGTTCCGCTGCGTGCAGCGGCTGGGCAGCTCGCACGCGTCGCTGGTGCTGCCGCTCACCACGCGCCTGCTCGCCGTGCACCCCTTCTTCGACATGCCCGAGCCCGACGTCGAGGACCCGGCCTGTATCCTTTTAAGTTTGCACACACGAGCAACAGATGGTTTGATACAACTATGTATAGTTCGACCGGGGAGGTACTACCCCGCCCTCAAAATCCGCCGTGAAGTAATTTGTGTTTCGGTTGGAGAGGTGCGTTTGCCGGGTACACTTACAACGAGACGACCATCTTAGTCCTTAAAAATAGTGACGCCTTTACTAACTTTAATTTTGTTTGAAATTAGATGTTTGTGTCCATGGGCTGCAGTTACCACTTAAAATCTGGTGGCCTGCAAGCTCATTTGTAACTCTTCAAACATATAAAAAGCGCAGGGCTACGCGCGCGGTGCTATTACTCCGACATATTTATGTCTCACGGTCGTCGCAATGAGCACCCTTAGCGGCGGCAACAGACATGTGCGTGCTGATCCTGGTGCTGAATGCGGCGCAGCACTGCAGCACGATGCTGCCGCTGTTCGAGGAGCACACCGTAAAGCACTACACGTACCTGCGCGACACCATGCCGCACCTCGTGCCGCCGTTGCCCATCGGTAATACTTACGATAATTTCTGTTCCCTCTCCTTGTACCGCCTTCATTATTGGTAGGTACTTACGATATTTCTTACGGTTTAAGATTCCTTATTTCTCAAAAAAATTTACATTCAATCACTGAGAAACATAATTATAATAGTAAAATGTTTCATGAGCAACTTAAAATAATGATTACAAATTTTATTTTATGTTATAACAATAATACGATAATTTATGCAATTATTTTATGTTATAACAATAATACACTAATATATAACAATAGTACAATATTTCTTATGTACCGCCTACATTATCCTTATCTTTTTCCTTAATACGATACGTTACGGCGCCGGAGGATTAAGATGTAAGCTGTAAATGGAACTCTTATAATTTTGTTATGGCCGACGTTAATAGTACTTACGTTCACGTTATTTCTGCTGATGGTTCTCGTGCAGGCGACACGCGGCTGTCGCGGCGCGAGCGCACGGAGGCGGCGATGGACGACAGCGCGGTGCGGCGGTTCTTCGACAGCGTGCTGCAGCACATCGATAACGCCACGCTGTCCACCGCGGTGCGCCTCAAGATGCTGCAGTCCGCTGAGGAGCAGCTCAACAAGTATGTGCTTCCCATGTTTATTTCATTATCATCATTATCACCCGCATCATCAATATGATCGTTATTATTATCATTATCATTTAATAGGTGGTAGAATTGATCGTCTTCGGAGGAGGGCGCCGGTGCTCTCACAATCCGCCGTGAAGCTACTCTAGTGTTTCGGCCGTAAAAGTGCGATTATCGAGTACTTACAGCGAGGCGACCATCTTAGTCCCTAGGAGTAGTAACCATAGTCCGAGGGAACTTCACTCTTGTTTAATGTTAAATATGGGAGTTCTTGGGTTACAGTGGCCACTTAATGTCAGATGACTAATTTGCTAAACTTCTCATATAAACAAATATATATCGCTAGACCTTCCCTAGACATTCCGTACATATCCGTAATCTGATTGACTTTTCATGGTATGCAGATTGTCGGAGATGGAGCCGCTGGTGGCAGGCGCGGCCGTGTTCACGGCGCTGTTCGCGCGCTGCGTGCTGGCGCTGCACGCCGCGCTGCGCGCCGCCTCCGGCCCGCCCGCACACGCGCTCACGTACCTCGCCACGGACTGCCTCAGGTCACACTCTTGATAAAATAGTTTACAGTACGTTAGCAGTCGAAGTGAGCATAATCCCGCGGCCAGAGCAGATTGTAACTTTTTGATAATGTCATATCGTAACTCCAACTCTTGAATTTGAACAGATTGCAGCACCAGTTCAGCGGCGTGTCGGAGCAGGAAAACGCGTGCGTCTGGCAGATGGCGTTACGCGTGGCTGCCGCACGCCTCGTCGCAGCCGTGGACAGCGCTGCTCCCACGCCCACCCCCGCGCCCGCGCCCGTGCCGCTTGGCGGCGCCGCGGCTCTGTCCGCCGCTGCGGCGCTCACGCACCACGCGGAGCTGCTGGACCGGTTGCTGGCTTCTGCAGGTATAGCTCGTTACCGATTCACCGGTGTGTCAGAGCGGGAGAACGTGTGAGTGTCGCAGTTTGCGCCGTCCGTCACAGCTATGGGAAGTGCACTTCTCCCCACCACGCCGAACAATTTTATACTATGCGGAACTACTGGACCGTTTGATGGGTTCAGCAGGCCTTGTTCATTAGAGTCTGAGACTTTTTTTGTTTACTTTCATGTAATAGGTCAACGGAAGCGAGCAAGAAAGGAAAAGTCGATTGATCTTTCCATAAATAGTTATAGATTAGGTATCAAAGAACCTAGACTTTAGAAATGTACTTATGTATGTTTATATAAATTTGAAGAAAATTCTTTATGCGATAAAATCGTTAATGTTCAACATAAGTGATAAATTTCTAGGTGTGGAACCGGACCCGTTCACGATCGCCGTGTTCCAGCAGCTGTCGCAGAGCGCCGAGAACAAGCCGGCGGCGCTCGCGCGGGCCCTGCAGCCGCTCTTGCACGCCGCGCCCTTACCAGTCATACCAAAACCGAATCTCAAGGTATTACCTTGCCATTTAAAACAATATTATATTTTGAGGTATTGGTACATCCAATAATAATTTATGACGTGCGTAAATACTGCCGTCCTCAAGTTATAATGCTGTTACGTATTAAAACCGTTTTTAGAGCGATGGCCAAAAAAGAAGATCATTTTTTAAAATAGTGCTACATAATAACTAGATGTCATATGTAAGAGTTTGAGGAATGAGAAAAAGATTAATAGAGCACTTTCAAATAGTGAATCTTTTAATTAGTCTTTTACTACGATTACGAAAACGAAAATTAAAAACAATACACGAAAACCTCAAAATGTCGAAATCGGCTAGATGTTGGATAACGGCGTTTTAGATTAAGGACGTCAGAATATATATTATGACAACAACATTTTATTATAATTCTGCTGAGTAAGATTGAAATGCGTTGTAATTTGATGTAATATGTTAAGCAATTTATAAACATACCATACGCAGATCCGCATGTGCACCGCGAGCATAGTAGAACCGGCGAGCGACAACGACACGGTGGTGCGGTTCAGCGCCGGGCTGATCGCGGGCGTCGCGCTGGAGGCGGAGGTGTGGCGCGTGCGCGAGCCGGGCGCGCTGCGCGTGCGCGTCGCCTACCCGGACCGCCGCGTGCACGCGCTCGTGCCGCCGCGCGACCACCTGCGCGAGCTCGACCACCACAACACCAGTGAGCTTTTCATGGATTCCGTACTCGGCTTCATATCATAAAGTCCGCATAAGCGTGTGTATCACTCGATTGGACGTCAAAAATGATATGAGATCTCTTAAGGACTTTTTAACATTTCGTTATTGCTATTTGACTACCTTATGGTTACGGTTTTGTTTATTGATAATTATCATTATTCATAAGCCTGGCCATGTGCATAACCATCAGGTTACGGCAAGGCTCATGATTTTGACCAGTCCGTCTGTCTGCATATCTGTGTCTTGGAGACTATTGGCACAGTATGTATGAAATGGTATCGTAGGTTCTACCAATCGTTATATAATGAAGTAGTGAAATGACGAAGAAAATTAATTAAACGACCTGTATAATATATTCATTTGAAATATATATATACAGGTCGACAAACATGATACAGAGGATTCTTTCTAAATGAGATATTTATTTAAGTCAATAGTTGGTCTTATGCATAATTCTGAAGTATTTTTTCACATAAAATATTTAATTTTCTACTTTTTTAATTTTATAATAACATGTATGACGTCCAATTTTGCAAATCAAATGATACATACTCATATTTATTGATAAAAGTAAAGATTTCATGTCGCACTGCTCCAGATGACGACGGCACGCAGAATGTGCGGCTGCTCACTAAGGTGCTGATCTCGCACGGGGTGTGGACGGAGCCATGCGGCGTCGATATCTCCGTGTGCCTCGCGGTGGAGGAGGGCGGCGGTCGCGAGCCCGCGTCGCTCGTCGAACTCTGTCGTCCCGTACGCGTCACCGTCGCGCCCAAGCCCATCAAACGGGGCATATAGATACACATGCACATAAACCCATTGAATGGAGCATGTAGACACACATAGGTCCATCAAACGGGGCATATAGACATATATACACACAAGTTTATCAAATGGAGTACATAGACACAGAGGTCCATCAATCAGGGCATACAGACGCTTAAAAGTCTGTCAAATAGCATAGAGACACGCACAAGTCCACAAAACAGGGCATTCACTGATGTGCACTTCCCATATTGTATTTACCATGTAAGTAAGAGCAAACCATGAGCCAAGTCTCGCATCTGTATCTGAATTTGTTTATTTAGCTTCTCACTGCTACACACACACACACACACACATACACACACACATACACACACACTCAAGTGAGACAGCCAGCACAATCCTCAGAAGCAGTGATGCATCTTTGTATGACTTCAGATAAGATACAGATCAGCCCTCTAAGGTTAGGTGTGGGTATCCATGGGCAGCAGTGACTTAACATCAGGTGGCCAAAAAAATACCAGTACTTGTACGACATCTCCATTCTGTCTTCAGGGACAGCAATATATATGTGATCGATATCAGGACTTCAATACGATTATAGAAATCCATAAACAACACCACTTACCATCACCCGAAACAGGACACCTACCTCAATATGAGATGTGCTTGTGACACAATTAAATTAGTGTAAATAAAAGATGTGATTATACAAAAATTATAGTTGTATTTTCGATTATAAATTATGTGTATCTATGGGCCTCAACCCCATGTATTACCAATTTTGTAAATAAATATCATTTCAGTGTCTTAGAACTTCTAAAACTTAGCAGTATATCTGGTAGAACCAGAATCCTCTGGCTGAGACTAGTGTCTGAGTATAGTTGATATAAAACAAGTGTAATGAGTATTAATATATTCATGTAGTAGATCCTTCCTTATAAAGAAAACAAAATGTGTTGTCAGAAAATATATGTATTATATATATGTTACGATGGACAGAGCATTAATATTTTGATAGGTAAATGAACCAATATGTAATAATAAAAATGACAAGGGAATTTTAAATAATACTGTTTTATTTTTACGTACTCCTTTACTTATAAATAATATATTTACATAATTACAATTGGTAAACATACATACATCTATTAAAATTCAATTCTCATTTGTACCTAAAATTATACATTTGAAACTTTGTCACAAAAGAATGACAATGAAACGTCTATTCTTATAATATAATTTGTAACAAATTAACATGCAAATATTATAACAAATACATACATAGGCTTTAAGAATATTTTTATAAATAGCTTCTAAAGTTTCAGCAGGCTCTATGACAATTATGCAATTGTGTATGAAGCTTTATTTTAAGTGTCTGTATTTTATACAATACTATGTAATTAGCATAGCATTGATAAGCAAATTAATTCATATGATTATTGAAGATCTGGCTATCTACATGTACAAAGTGCCAATTGCGCATTTGACAGAAACTAATCTTTATCTATGGCCAGTAGTTCAGAGCGAGCAAGGCAGTGATATATTAATTGTTTAACTCCAGGCATCCAGGTACACACTACACTAGTGTGGTTCACCATTAATGCTTTGTGAATGTCATCTGCTTTATTAAAATTTTCTTCTTTTATAGCTGAAAAGTAAGAAATCCTTTCATTCCCATGTTAGTAATAAAATATTGATAATTCAACCTTTTAACCCATTGACTATGGCAAACGTACATGTGTTTTACTGTCTGAGCCATCTGTGCAGCTCGCATGCATATGGTGTGATGCATTTAAACCTATGCAAAACTGCGGCCAAACACATTTGTTGTGTTTTCGCCGACGCTATGTCAGAGCGGGACAACATGAACGTTTTCCTGTTGTTGTTATACCGCTCTGGAAAAAAACACGCCAGGCATGTGTGCTGCATGGGTGGCTCAGCAATTTAAAGACTGCAGACATGTTTGGCCGCACTGGCGTTCAGGTATATTCCAAGACTGCGAGGATGTTTTGAGCCGCCTGGCTGGATCGGATTGAATATTAACGCTGCAGTCAAAGTGTTAGATAGGCTTAAAAGTCTAGCTGTCATATAACACTATTGCTGTAAAAACAATTCTATATCTGTTTTATTTCACCAAAGTTGCATGATTAATGGCAGGTAATAAAAAAAAAACATACAAACAAGGTCTAATAAAATAATTATTTTTGCTCTGACAACAAACATGATAACAAATCAAACATGTTGTGAAAATAGGACAAAGTCTAAAACTAAATATGTCATAAAAATTGGAATAGTGTGAGTCAGGTTGAGGATCTAGAACTGAATGAAAGCAACCACATTTTCTTTTGTAAATACATAACAACACTATATTATGTGGCTATATGGAACCACTTTACATGAGACTGACTTGCACTTGCCCATTTTAGTGTGTATTATTATGTATGTAAAAGCATACCATGAGCCAAGTCTCGCATCTGCATCTGAATTTGTTTATTTAGCTTCTCGTTGCTCCACATATCTGCCATTACCGATAGTCTTCTTCTAATATCATTAGCTTTTGTACCCAGCCCACTGCTGTTGTCCACACATTGCAATAATATATCTTTCACTTCCTCTAATGTACTTTCACTGTCAATATGGATCTCTTCTTCTGAAGGTTTGATGTCTTGAATGGGCGGTGGAGGCAACACTGAAGAGGGCATAGGGGGTAAGTTTACGGGTGGTAGAGGCGCAGGACTGCTACTGGCCCCCGACAAAGGAAAAGCGACACGTTTATTTAAAAAGTTGCGTGGTCGGCTTGGCGTTGTTTGTTGCGCGTTGTACGCTAAGTTTGGAGGATCGTTCCAGCCGGGATCAAACGGTACTGAAAATAAAGCATTTAGGATTTGTTTGATTTAGGAAATATTAGTTATGTTACTTGCTATATTATATATATTACTTGTTACTTGCTTTTATTGGTGTTAACTGGAGTACCGCTATTATCCATATTGTGTACAAATAATTGTACTCAGGTGAAATAAGTTTAGTAATGAATTAAAAACATGCGCTGAATTTCTTTATAGTTATGGGATACAAGAGTTCCTTAATTTTAATTTGTGAGTTTTAGTTATAGTTGGCTTGACATTTGACAGTGACACTATTTTTGCGATTGAAAGTTTGCCACTTAATATATTGGTTTCGGACTGATGTAGGCTTTTCATACGCTACGGCTTCTGTGCAAACGAATTCCTTTTTCATATTCCTTTTTACATGGCAGCTCTCAAAGGGAGTCATCCCCCCCCCCGTGCAATTCTATTGCTGAGGGGGAGGATGGGTTTTAGTTGGTTCGATAGTACCGAAATAAAAACTGTCTCCCTGGTGGTGTAAAGGGGTAGGTAAGACGTGGACTATTGTCATATTATAGATTTTCAAAATGGTGGTGATCTTAATGGTATCTTAAAAGGGATAGGCTCTCTAGTTCATTATCATCTAAGGATGACTTTCCTACCTACTTGTAGTTTTCGATGATATTAGTTATATATGAGGGGTAGTTCTCTCTTTAACCGGGCAGTTTCTAAGGATCTGATAGCCCCCAGGATATCAATATTATCTAACCATGATAAAATAAAATAAAATAATACTAGTATTAAATACCAAACCGTACTCGGTCATTGCTATGTCTTAGCAGTCCTCTTCCTGATTGATGAGAGACAGAGACACTAGCTCGAGGAGCTCAAGTGGGAACGATTTTCTTTTAGGTGGTCGATCGTGAAGAAGGACGATCTTCCTGGGTTTAGCATGATTATGGTCTTACTAGGTTCTTCCTGATAAAACCGGCTAACCGGCTCTTACGATTGCTCGTAGAGACTGATTCTAAATACCAGTAAGTACCACACTGATATAATGTAAATAAGACGTAAGCAAATGCAGATTTTGTAAATTAATTTCGTTATCAACATAGATAGACTCTAGTCTAGATACAATTTGCGTATGATTGGTTTTGACAAAGAATTTATCTCGGGGGATCGTATCCCTACATGCTTGACTACGTGAGTAAATCGCTCTCATGAGAGTTCCTCGGGCAGGTGCCTCCCCCGATCATCAAGAGAATAATTGCAATACTTGAATAATTGAACCACTTGTTGAACGGCAGTGTTGGTGGTGTTGTTTTTCATTGGTTTCTTGGTTGTTTGCCGAAGTAAGACAATCTTAATATCTCCGGAGGTATTCACTTGTTTGAAATCTTCCCGTGTAAAGGGACCCGAATATTTCTCACGTAACCCTTACTTAATACAATACCATAGGCAACGAAATGCGTGTAGTACATCACCAGGTATCTTATATATTATTATACTCTTTGTCCCCAGGCAAAGAGTATAATAATATATAGGGAATA
>DWKL01000776.1:0-16935 GCA_018249415.1 Phareas burnsi | reverse complement strand
TCCGTGGGCTGTGGTGACCACTTAACATCAGGTGGCCTGCATGCTCGTTTGCTACTTTACAAACATAAAAAAAAAAGACTAAATTGAATGTATCATTTGTTTAAACTTTTTTTAATGCATCCATTAGACGTCAGAGTAAACTGAATGCTTACGCGATTTACTTGTGCTTTACGAGCTGTTAATATGGAAGTGATTATGACCGTAACACAAGATATATTATTACGTGCGTTTTATTTCGGAATTCAACGCCGACGTGCTAACACGGCTCGACCTTACTTCCAGGTTATATTTGAGAGACGTATGAAATGGGCCTTTTGTTATTTAAATGAGAAACACAAACAAGTTCGGGAAAGACGAGTTTCGGTAGAGGCCCATGAATTATTAAAATAAAGCGTGTCGTTCATTGATCGCCGCCGGGGAGGCGATTATCCTGAAAGCGTCTGATGAATCCATAAGAATTATAGTAATGAATGTAAGTGACTCGTGGTGGAGTAGTGTTGGGAGTAGGGACATGACGTAAGTACAAAGGGTGCAGGCGTCCGAGTTGTCAAACGAGAAGTTTTTATCGGGCGGCCTGTCGTCGCCGTTGAATAGAAATGAGCTTTGAATAATGCATGTATGCCGCGCCCCGCTCTCCGCGTCTCACAAAACTGATTTGCTGCGACCGATGTTGCCATACCGCAATCGACAACAGGTTCCGTACGATACCGTTGTAAACAAACATTTTCAAACCGATTAATAGTTGAATGAGCACTCTATTATGGGGCATTGGCCACCGCGCACTTGAAAGATCGCCGTCCAAAGAACAGAATTCAACTACCTACGTAAGGATAACAAGAGAAAATACCACTTATCTTATCTTTACACTTTGTTTGAGTAGTCACAAGCAAACATACTTTATCTGATATATTTATTTGTGTGAATTTCCCCTAATAAAATTATAAGAGGAAATTCACATTCACATTTTTATTCGAAACAATCAGTTGTTAGTGAAAGTAAATACTTACACAATTGTTAGCGTAAGTAAATACTTATACTAACAACTGATTGTTTCAAATAAAAAAAAAATTGTAGTAGTAATTTGTAAATATTAGCCTCCCACTACAACCATAGTACTATTATTTTGAATATAATTCATAACTACTATAAGTTGAAAATAATAAGTAATATATAAAATTTGGAGAACATTTTTAATGTTCAAAGAAGTCGATAGGTATTATGGTTCGGAATAGTACAGAAGTCTTCCTAGAAGTTGACTACATACACGTCGATGTTCCTGAAAACTAACTTCAAACGCCTTACATAAATCAGAAAGAACTATGCTGCTTCTAGAATAAAATAGAAGTGGTATTAAACTTTACAAAATAGTATAGAATTTCCATAAAATATAGATACGAAATAACTGGCACTGAAATTCCAAAGGATCTGAGCAAGCTAGTATAAAATGTGAGAAACGTATCGAGAAGATGGTCACTGAATTCCGATATAGCATTTTTATAATTTCTAGTGACATAAGTAAAAATTAGATATAACTTTGCTTTAAATCATGAAAATATTGTATATTACGTACGCCAAACCAAAATACCACATAACAACTAAATAAGGATCTATTTGATTCCAAATCTTTTGAAATCCTACTGCTACTTTTTAAACATAAAAAATAGGTTACACATTAAGTAAGTGGCAATATAACAGTAATATTTAATATTCATTGGCTCCAACCCTTTTTATGTCCTGCTGCTGGGCACGTCGTTTCCCACTACTTAGGAAGGCCTGAGCATACTCCACTACGCTACTTCAATGCGGATTGGTGGAGATACGGGTTAGTGGTCAACCCGTGTCGAATGTTTTCGAACCGTCCATAAGGCCTCCGACAAGATTTAATTACTGCTATCCAATGATAACAATCGAGACTAACGGCTTTATGTGCCCTCCGAAGGGTTGATAATGATGATAATTCTCAAATGATATAATAATGTTTGTAAAATAAAATATATTATAGGAATAGCCAATGAGGATGCAGTCCAGTTGATGGTAAGTAGTCATTGCCACTGATGAACATCTATGACCAACCCCAAACAAGATTTAATTTGTACCTAAAGATCAAGTACTACCCAAGTCTTAACTAAGGTTAATCACAGATATCCCTGAGAATTGTCGCCTTGTGTGTCTGTCTTGTATCACACCCTTCAAACCAGAAGACAGTAGCGTTTATCACTGCTGTTATAAGCCAGAATGAGTGTGGCGGTGATGCCTCTGGAGTCGATCCACGAAAGAGACTTCCTTATAACTTGCTATATTTTTTTTAATGTCAAAAGAGTAGCAAACGAGCGTGCAGGCCACATAAAGTTAAGTGGTCGACGCAGCCCACGGACACCCATATGTAACCTAAAAGAAGACCAAAAACCCTCTCTGAGGTTGTACGTAAGTGTGTTACTACTCTTGATCTCTACGGTGGTCGCCTTGCTAACCACACCCCTCCAACCGAAACAAAAACATTGCTTCACGGCGAATCATGAGGGACTCGGTTATATCTCCCAGGACAAGCTATAGTTCTACCTATAACATTAATTAATAACATCTTAATTAATTACTTAAATAATTAATCTTTAAATGAAATGTGAATTAGCACCGTACCGCGAAATAATCGGTGTTACATTACACAACCAAATCACACTTTGTTTATTAAACTTGTTAACCCACAACTGAGCACAGATCTTATAAACACAACATGTGTGTTGACCCTTAGTCCATCTCATTAGGAAATGCGGGACCGTAAACTTAAACATCTTTGAGACAATTGTATTAGAAGTTGTTTTTAAAACAGAAATTATAATGAACGTAATTTATAATCATCATCGACCCATTAATGTCCCACTGCTGGGCACAGGTCTCCTCTCAGAATGAGAAGGGTTAAGCCATAGTCCAGATTGATAGACTTTACACATTTTCGAGAACTTTGCAAAGAACTCTCAGATCTGTAGGTTTCCTCACGATGTTTTCCTTCACCGTTAAAGCAAGTGATAATTAATTTGTAATACGCACATAACTTCGAAAACTTAGAGGTGCGTGCGGGGTTGAAACCCCGGCCACTCGACTTGAGAGGCCGGAATCTTAACCACTAGGCTATAATTTATAATACGATATAATAATAAAAATCAGCCGTAATGTAACGATTGTGCGAACGAGTTATCAACATCGACTCCTTTATAAATAAAACATTAGGTAATTAAATTCGAAAGTAACAAAAAAATAATTCCAAAATCGTCTTTTAAATAACAATTTACAATACTCCTTCTATCGTTTTGTTGTTCCTAGTATATTAAACGTATTCCTTTATGTTTAACAGCAGCGTGGATATCTATCAACATATAATTATATAAATATTACATACTATTGCACCCAAAAATATGTTGTGAACATATTTTTCGAATTTTTTACTTTTATTGTTATTATTCTGATTGAGATTATGTTGTTTTTTTTACAAATCCCATTAAACTCTTTTAAATATAAATAGAGATACAATGTTCTTTTTTACAAATTTCATTAAACTCTTTCCAATATAAAAGAGATACAATTATTTCCTCCACAGCCTGTTTCACAATATATAGGTACAGTCTTTTTCATCTTATCTTTTTCAAGCATAATATTGGTCGTATGGTCTAAGGCTTCATTACAGCTATGCATCTACTTACTTACCATTGTTTATATTAATACCGGAAGTAAGCTAACTCGGAAAACTTTAGCAACGTTTTCTGTAAATTTAACCGCAAATTTTCCAAACTTTTTTCAGCTATCATACTTATAATTTCCACCATTCAAAAATTCTAGATATTCTATAACCGTCCTGATTATTATACTATTAAGAATATAACTCATCCTTTGCTAGTACTTTAACGAATTTTTATACAACGTTTTCTTAAAATCTTATTATATATTTTTTTTTTGCAAGAGAGTAGCAAGGAACTGTGCTGGCCACCAAATGTTAAGTAGTCATTACAACCCATGGACATTCACATCTTACCTCAAACAGAACTAAAATCCTATCTGAGTTCGTCGAACTACCTTATACATTAAAACTCCTGAGGACTGAAGATGGTCGCCTTACTTGAAAGTGTACCCTACAACCGTACGTCTCCAAACGAAACAAGAATTGCTTCACAGAGGATTATGAGGCCAGCGTTAGTACCTCTCGGTCGAACTACATATGGTTCTACCATCTATTAGATATAAATACAGAAAATGGCTTTATCCACTACAATACACTTCATAATAGTTCCTTCTAAATGATTGAAGGCTCAATCAAGGTTAACACTGCACACTATATTGTTCAATACCAATTCAATTAGGTATTTAGGATGTTAGGTTTCTCACTTCTTTATTTCGAAGCGTTCCCAGCTCCGTGGGACGAGCGTATCCGTTTAATGTGCATTCAGCATCACCGTTCACCGTCCTTACTATAAATCCGCAATGGGGCAGTCCAGCTGTGGAACAGCAGTCGCAATGTTACGAGAAACCATTTATTAATTTATTTTATCCGCTAAAACCGAGGCTATAATTAATTTAGAGACAACAAAAATGTCTTATTGATTTTACAATCTGAGATACGCAAATATCGTTAAATAAAAAAGAACACAAATCACATATCTAAACATACAGAATGATAAACGAAGCGGGTAGTTAAACAAAAGCTTGTCAAAGTATATAGATTGCACAGAATTCTTTAATTTTTTGTTTTATCCGCATATCCCGTTAAAATTAATTTTAATACACGTTATAACATAAAATATATTATAACACATGTTAACAATGTAAACAATTGTAACCATATGTTACCGTTTTTAACAGCAATATTGCTAATATGTTTTTAACAGCAATATTGCTAATATGTTTTTAACAGCAATATTGCTAATATGTTTTCGTATGTTTGTAATAATTTACGTTTATAATTCATTTCTCTTACGCATGGTTAATCAATTTAAATAATGTAAATTTCAGAACACTTCTTACTATACATAAAATATCATATCTTGGTGCCTTATTTGATAGATCCCGTAAACATGGTGATGCACTGTCTCCTCTCGTAGCTATATATATAAGTTACATTACCAACAAAACAAACAAACATTTTTTACGCTCATAGCCTCACACTAAGATGATACCGTGAGTGCCACGGACATACAAGACGAGTGCACAAACACCCAGACCCAGAATACAAATCTAAATCCAATCAATTAAAAAATAGGCACTGTCTCCTTTCGCAGGTATATAAGTTATATTACCAAAAATAGATCCCGTAGACACGGTGATAGTCTTCACCAACTAACATTAATCGGTCGTGAAAACTTTAATAAACATCACCACAGAAATAAATACGTGTAAGGTTAACAGTGTTCATTAAAGGCAACACGTGGCGAGATTACAAGCGTGTAACGGTACATTAACTGGCTGCAATCAAAGTGGGTATGAAACGCGCCATTTGCGAGCCGAGTTCTATTTTGATTTGCCTACGAGACGCCATCTTTCTTTGGGTATTGAGCGTTAAGAGTTTAAAGCCACAGTGAGGAGGTATTATTCGTGTAATAACATGTAATCTAATAATTTATATTTTTTTAATAGTCTGATCGACATATAAGATTTCGGCCTCCCACATTTGGTCGGGAGTTCGAATCCCAGACAGTCACCTATGATTTTTCGAATTTAAACGCATATAAGAAATTTATTACCACTTACCTTAGTGGAGAAAAAAACTTCGTCATTAAAACTATATGCCCAAGAGGTGTCTATAAAATTATTAAATTTGTAAAATTCCCAAATGTATATGTAGTATACCAATCTGAACATGGCCAATATTTGACTATGGCCACGAACACTTGCCCAGCAACAGGACAATAACGGGTTGATGATAATGATGAAATTTTCCGTTATGAAAATTCCTTTTATTCAACCATTTTTTCTATATTTGGAGAGTAGAAAGCGCGTTTACAGGTCATCTCATGTTAAGTGGTCACTGCAGTCCATGAACAGCCACATCTAAGCTCAAACAGGACTAAAGCCCAGTCTGAGGTTGTACGTAGACGAGTCACTACTTCGAAGGCCTAAGATGGTCGCCTCACTTACGCGACAACCACATAAGTACCACCTACCACACAAGTATTGTTTCATTGCAGATTGTGAAGGCGATGATGGTAACTCTCGGTCTCGGTCCCCGTTCGAACTATCAAGTTTGCCGCCCACTTCCAAGTGTAGATCTCTGCCGATGCACACTCCCGCTTTCGATGTTAGGCTTTAGTCATCGCTATCATGTCCCAGGGAATATGCATGATACCAATAGAATATGGATCAAACATTGCAATAAAAATTCACTTCTATGATTTTCCTAACGATAAAGTATTTTTTATTTACGATGCAGAAGCGTCCTACCGTCATAAAAATTGGTCAAAATTTATAAACAAAAAGGTTAAGTGGATGTATTTCATATGTATTTACTAGGAAGTTTCTTTTGCAATCAAATTACTTCTTATAAAAGAATACGTGACGACTTCACGTACGTACGTACCTAAGTACGTACTTACATTGTAAGTCACCTAGAGCAACGGAATTTATTTTGACTGTGATTGCCACTCGTTCGTAACGCAACAAATAATACCTAAATCGGATTGAAACCATTGTGTTATTTTATGCATATAATAATGTTATTAATAGCTTATGACATTTATTAAACTATTCATTTTGAATTCAGCTAAATATTATTGTAGGTACTCGTAATAAGAATAAATGGAAGGTCAATCTGCAACTTTATAGGTCAACAGGGAACAACGCAGAGACAACACATTATAATATAATATGTAATGAAAGAGGAAACTCGACGCTAATAAGGACCCTAATAACGTCTCTTAAAACTAAGTAATAATAATAAAAATAAGTAATAACGTCTTAAGATATTACTTTCAACCTAAAATTCATTGTTTGAAAGGTTACGTGAATAATTTGCAAACTATATAGGACAAATACAGATATCTGCATAAAGGTCTCGTCAGAGCGAGTAGAAGGGATATATCACAATGGCGCGCGGCGAGAAAGCTCGATCGTGTGCGCCCGCGCAGCGTCAAGCACAATGCGTGCTCACGTTTACGACATCCCGTCGAGCTCCCATACTGTGACAGCTCTACATGTTGATTCAAAGGTCACTAAGTTAAATATCATGTGGAGGTGAGATAACAATTATGTTGTTTATGTACGATAATTACGCTATTTAACTATTTAGTAAAATGTAGTTCATCATCATCGATCCATTAATATCCCACTAGTATATATAGTTACACACACATATATACACTAAATATAGTTCCTCAACTTGAATTAATTAAAACTACTTGTTTTTATCACAATCGGTATGAAAGCAATCTGCTGAGCGCGGATCTCTTAGAATAAATAGGATTTGGACTATATTCTACCGTGCAAGTCAATGCGCATTGGTAGAATTCACAGTTCAAACACCTTTAGGAATTACGAATTCTCAAGTGAATACATTTCTTGACGGTGGTTACTTTCACAGTAAATTTATTGTAATAGTTGTTTACTTCAATTTTATAATAGAAATGTATTCTAAATATCATTTTATTGTTTTATGGGAACAATAACGTTAAATTTAACAAAAAAATACCTAATGATCCGTTAAACTCCTGTGACGATCTGGCTCGTAGTATAGGACTACCAAAATTGTTGAATTGTAAAAATCCAACGTTTATCTTAAAAAAGTCTTACGTCCTAAAAAGATACAAGAAGTTTTTTGAAAAATCCAGAATGCATATACTCTTTTTTACACACTGCGATACCAACATGTGAATGATACAAGATACAATCTTTGATAGCGTTGACAGCTAAACACGAATATCGATGTAGATCAAGGTCGCTAAGTTAAATATCAACTAATAGAGAACATAAAACATATTTTTGCATAAAACACTAAACAACGAGTATTATTATTATTATCTTTGCTCATTCTTATTCGATATTTTGTAGTTATTACGATTTGAGCTAACCCTTCTTCAATTTATCTTATTAATTAAATACCAAGAAATACGTGATATAAGTAAGTACAATTTGATAGGTGGTAGATCTATCCGGCGAAGTGCCACCGTCGCCCTCATAATTCACCATGAAGCAGTTTTTTGTTTCGGTTGGAGGTGCGGTTGCCGGACGCACTTACAGCGACGCGACCATCTTAGTCCTCAAGAATAGTGACGCATTTACGTACGACGATAGAACTTCAGTTTTGAGCTTAAATGCGGGTATCCATGAGCTGCAGTACGCACGTACCTTTGCTACTCTTCAAATATAAAAAAAATTGTAAAATTCGTAGCCCCTGGTTGGCTATATTGAATGATATGTGACACACATAAGAGCATAGGTAAGATCATACATAATTGCCCAGTGGGATTACTAGTTTATCATTTCTATGTTTGTTAAGGAGGTATTTACACAGTGTCAGTCATGGTCAAGATTACGCATAAAAACTCGTCTTATCTCAATACAGTATTGGTATAGTCAGCATTGTTTGAAAGCATAAAGATATCAATCTTTTTATTTACTATAACCGTACTTACGTTTACCAACTAACAAAACTTTTTACGAACAACAACCGATAAAAGCAGTGTACAAAATGAAAAGAGGTCTAAACGATTACAAAATGAGCCATTAAATTACTGGCGACAGATAAGAAAAGAAATAATAGAAAACAAGAGACGAGACATTTTAGAGCTCGAAGAATGAATAAATACTTTAAATACACCTCTGTAAACAATACAGGTAACGTTGAAAGGATGACAGAAACCCGGAGAAGCGTTCTGAAGGCATAGTTGACATCACCGAATGGTAAATATCACTAGGATATAACAATAAAGTCTTAATGAGCGCCTGTTTCAGATTCTACGAAGATAGATAGCTTTTGTGCAATTATATTAATATATACAATAATAGTACTATTGTTCGGTCGCGTTTATAGCGCGCTTTTGTCGTACATATTCGTTTACGATTCGTAGAAGAGTAAACAGCGCTGTCGTGAATGGATTACAAGTGAGTTATTAGTCGAGCAGGAGCTTTCCTAGACGTCGGGGCAAAAGAAAAAGTTATCTAGTGCGGATAGAGGAGCGAACATAATAAGCTCGGCCCACGCGCCTATGAATCATGCGCCAGCGCCCGCCCGTTGCCGCAACGCAATGAGAACAGCAAAAACATTACCTCCTTTTGAATAAGTTCCCTTTCTCTTTCTACACCTCGGAGTGCTTCACTCCAGTCTCCGGGGCCATTCATTACATCGAACAGACAAATCACACACGCAAAAAGTATCACTGATGACTTATCATTATGCGCTTATAATGATCACAGTTTACTACCGACTATATTGACTTGAACCGCGAACTAATATATATAGTGATACATCCATTCTACAACACGAGTATCAGTTTATAAAAGCACTGCGTAACGAACGCGGAGTGTAAAAATCTTGACATTTACGTACTAAAACCATACGAAAGTTTTTAAATAACACCCAATCCAGAGAACTGAATGTTTTTGTTTATACGAGAACATGCCAAACGGCACATAAATGTTTAAAGAGCTGTAAATTTAAGATGACAAATAAAGTACCATTTCACCTGAGAGACGCTTTTCAGAAAACAAATTAACTCATGCTCTTAAATTTAACACTTCGAGTTGTATTAATCTGTGAGTTATGGCCGCCATCGGTTCTGGTCAGTTGAAAGTATATATGTGTCTATTCATTGGTTATTTTATATTCTTCCAAATTTAGCAAAGGTATATTTATGTGTCTTGGTATTTCAATAGTACATAGTTGAAACGAGACATTGCATAAAATGGTAATATGTCTTACAAAACAAGCACGCAAGTATGGAGCAGTTTCGTAACATGCTCTATAAAAATGTGTATACTTATTAATTTGGACATTAATATATTGTCGCATAACGTCCACTTATTGCAGTCAAAGCGTGACGGAGTTGAACGAGTGACCATGAAGTGCGTAGAGCGGCCAGCCGCGCCGGCGTGATACGTAAAAACGGTGACTCACGAAACGAGAGAGAAAATACCCAGAGCAAAGAGCTAGACAGGGACGAGGGATACGAGAAACCGGTTTGAAATTTCGAGTTTCAATCCGATATGCTCCTGTCTGTGCCAAGTCAACTTCGCTTGAGTAGAGCTGTTCCACTGCCGTTCACAAACACGACAAAGAAGTGGATCATTATTTTTACTCTCATTTCACTTTAAACAGTTTTAAGGTACTTATATTTCAAGGCTTGCCCATTAGGATACTTGGTCTTTTCTGTATTTATAATATCGTAATTGGTTCTTAACCGGCTTCTGTACTTTCACGCTCAGATTCGCGCGGTTCTGTATTAGCTGAAAATATTATTATTATGTATCTTATCTCGCTGTCGTATAAAGGTTACCTACTTAACATTTTCTTTATCGCGACACGGTCTCCTGTCGTGATGATGTCACCCCCACTTTGGTCCTCTTATCTTTTCTTAGATAATACACAAGCTAGGAATGTTCTATAACATCGAATGCTAAGAAGCGACACACACGGGGACGTGGAACAAATGTTAATATGATTTTTATTCCAATACGAAATGGGAAGTAACACGACTGGTTATCACAATATATTTTGCATGTGAAAATTGAGTTGTAAATTAATACACGAGCCGCGTAGAGTTGCAATTCAATACATGGATTGCGTGCAGAGATTATCAAGTTGGCAATGATCGCTGAAGAAAGTTTCTACAAGATTACAGGAATTTTCCGACTGGCTGGAAATGATCGCGTCTCGGTGAATCACTAGATGTTTTTTGCGACGCGTCGTCCGCAGAGAAAACGTGTGCACATAACACGAAACCGTATGAAGAAGTAGGAAATTAAATTACCATGTACGAAATATTACGCCCCAAATGATTGATACAACCATTGTCTGTCATAAATCGAGTAAATAATTAAGAAAGTATTAAATGTTTTGTGCTACATTAATTTAAAAACTGATGAATCATTTCACTGCATTTTAACTATTAGTGGTTGTAATCCACTTTCATCTTTAAATTATTTATTCATTCAGATATTTGGATGATTGGTTATGTTTATTGTCCATCCAATATTTGTAAGAACTCTTGAAGGGACTAATTTCGTAAAGAAAAAAATGAAACCTAGCCTAAACGATTAATATAATGTTTAGCTAATGGGTGTACACGAAGGTGACGTCACCTTAAGCTAGCAACAGATGTGGGCGTTAAGAAAAGATGAAATCTGAATATCGGAACGTTGAATAGATTATTCGTCATGCGTGGTTGGTTTCCTCGCGGACGCCAATTTCGTTATTATTTACACGGATCACGTACAGCGTATTTATTCTCGGCAATCATCAAATTGGAAGACGCATTACCTTATGTTTATATTTAATTTAGAAAAGCCGTTTCACTGTATTACTAGATTGGTATTAGTTTTTATCAACTTTGTATTAAATTGATACAAACTTGATAAATATCCAAACTGAACATACCAATAAAAATCATTGCAAACTTTTCTTTAGCAAAAACTTATTTAGCTTTAGGCAGTAAATGAGCAAGCGACGATAAACGGCTTTTTATATTTGATTATTATAAGAACTAACCTAACCTAACAGATATCTTCGTAGCTAAAAAATTCGCAAAAACATTAAGTAATGATTTAAAATTAAATACAAGTGAAAGACTTGTTTTTACAACTTTTTACGCGTCGCTATCTCAACTTTAACTAACAAGTATTCGGCGGACTGACGTAAAAATAAGTGAAATTCTATTGCATTTTTTAAGTTATAAATTTTTTACCTTGTGATGGTGAAACGAAAAATATGAAAAACACTACCAAAAATGAGATGGTTTAATCAAGGTATTAATCGTTTTGAAAGTGGAATATCTAGATCTATCTTTAATGTTGTTAACAATGCAATATTTTTATCGATTTTCCTCACATACGTTTAAACACGTGTTACCCTTGTAGATATTACAAAGCTCAAAGACAAAAGGCATATTTTATCATGGGCCAACAATCGTAAGGCTACTGTTGCGACAAGGCGACCGGTCGGACGGGTTTCAGTGCCGAAACGGCGCCAATCATAGCCTTAACGCCGCCCCACTGCTCCAATCTTACTAGGGCTCCCAACTGCTATTAGAAGAAATGCATCTACATACATGGAAATCAAAACTGATGAAGTACCAAACGAAATGAATAAATAAAAAAATGAAAAAAAAAAAACTTAATATTTGGAACATTTCGAATATTGATCGCCTTCGATCGAATACTTAGTATTTTGAAAACCATATATTATTTTACAACATAATATTGTTCACCGAATGGCTTGTTCTTTATTATGTAACCAAATTATAAATAATATTCGGTAATTATTATTATACAATTGGCAACCCTAGATCGTAGTAACGCCGTCATCTTGTCCATGTGCTTTCTCTCCTTATCCGGCTTTTAATTGTTTTTAATAATACTAAGATATCATATAAACCCGTGTTGCGGTTATATGCTTTCGGCACTACCTACAACTAATTAACTACATAAACTTTGTAGTATTTTAACTGTAAAATGTACAATCACTTATTTCGCTTATAGGCCAGAGGTGTCACGTGAAAACGTAATGGTGTTTAAATCAATTGGTTCCTTTACCATATGTAGGCAAAATAAATGATAATGTCACACAGCCACATTTGCTAAAATCGCACATATAGAAGAACAACGACGTATTTACATTTTTTACAATTTTTCAGGAGAAGTGTTTATAAGTTTGGTATTGTAAATATCGCTCGTATTTTTAGTTATATCAATTCATATCTCTATTTTAAGAACTACTCTAAGATATTTTTCTGTAGACAAATCTTCTGCGACAGAAACTAAAGACATCAACAATTCGACCTACCAATTTTGACATTCTCTGTACTTACGTCATTGTTCTTTTAGATGAGCGATGTATTCACACACATTTATATGATCAAATCTATTATATAAATCTGTTAAAAGAAATAAACCTGGATGCACCAAGCCATACGGAGCCAAACGACGATGAATAAAACAATTAAAATAAACTAAGTTCGTCGGGTACGAAATAATTTATTAATATAAAAACTTAAATTTTTATTTGCATTTAAGATTGAAATTGAGATTCAAACAATGATAGTGGAAATTCACTTGAAAAGTTTTATTGAAAAGTTAATAAGAAGAGCGATAGATACAACTCCTTGAGTACAAAATTTATTATCACACATGTATTTCTAATATTTTAAAATTAGTATTTAATTACACATAGTAAATAGGTTATAATAAATAAAATTTCAAAATATTGTTTTTTATGTTGATGAATGCATAGTTTTATTATTTTAGAAAAGTTTTGAAAGATACTTTTGACTTTAATCGACAAATTTCAATTCGATACCAATATAAATCTTCCATTTGGCATATTAAAGTCTGTGACTATTTGTGGCGGATTAATATTGATTAATGAATGTGATTGATTATTCAATCATTGGCAACAAGCGTGGAGCTTGTTAAACATACGCCGAAATTATCACACGCACCAGTGCCAACAGAAGTGTGATTGATGTACAATATACTGTACAAACGAGATTATGCAAATTCATTGACGGCGGGAAGAATGTAGACACAGATCTTCGCTTCACTAATCAAATCGAAAATCAAGCATCCCTACAAATCGACTTCCTGTGCAATCCATACCGCGAAATTTGCCGAAAGCGTAAAAGCATCGGCCACTGAAAATTATCGTGTGGCGTGCTGAAAATTGCTACAAATTTAGAAGTGGATAATTGCTGACGAAATTTAGCGCTCCGGGGCGCGCACCTGCGGGCGCTGCGATTCATTCATGAGAGCGGCCAAGTAAAGCGGCGAGAGGTCGAGAACAATCCGCGCCAGATAATAACAGTTGGGTTTTCTTGGAAACAGTACTGCGTGGAGGCTTCGGCGGAGGGAGTCGCCGCGTCCCGCTCGCACTCGAGGCGGGCGAGCGAGAGCGCGTGGGCGGGGCGAGCACTATTATGTCACGTCGGGCCGACAGAGGCGTCCGAACTCGCCGCTCACATGCTGCACTCGCTGCATCCGCTGTACTTCCCGATTCTTCATTATGAACGCTCGTCAAAGGATTAGTCGAAGCCTCCGCGAAACGGCCATTAACGCGGCCACATTTTTACACAATATAAACAATTCGTGCTCCGAGTTCACTTGTTAGCCTCCAGAACCATTGAAATGGCATCGTTTGGCTAATGGGAGTCTTTAGTGATCGCGTACATTTAGTTATTCACATCCTACTCAATACGCGATAATTGGGTTATTTATGTGCCAATTTGCTCATGTGAAAATGCTCCGGTGTTTAAAAGAATTGGTACTATTTAACGCTATATGATACAAAATTGTCGATTTTATTACGCTTCGCAATGCGCTGGACGACGTTTATAAATCATACATTTATGGTTATTCTTGGCGATAAAGTACTTGTAGAGTGGCCGTTTCTAGCGTTGATGTAAATGTGTGCACCAGTACACCAGTTGCTTTTAGAACTAGCGTACTGGTTGTTAGCCGGCAATAATGCACTGTTACGTAGAGCTTAGATTTCTCCACGCCTTGAGCCAAAACAAAATTTAGACAATAAGGTCACCTACTTAATAATTCACCACCGATCTTAGAAATGTATAGGATCTTGTACATTTAGAACCATATTTATTAGATTGAAAAAGCAATGACGGCATAGTAAAAAGCAGTGATAGCCTAGTATATGCAATGAAAGCCTAATGGATATAATTCCGGCCTCTTGCGCTGGGTATCGGGGATTAGAACCCCGCACGCACCTCTAACTTTTCAAAGGAAAACATCGTGAGAAAACGTAAGGAATCTGGGAGTTCTTCATTATGTTCCCGAAGGTGTATGAAGTTTATCAAGCGACACTTGGCCAGCCTGGTGGACTATGGCCTGACCCTTCTCGTTCTGAGAGGAGACGCTTGATCAGCAATGGGACTTTAAGGATTGATGATGGTTTATTCGATTTGTGTAGAATGTATAATAATAATGAAAAATATTTTCAATAAAACCCCATTTACTGTATTAACTTCATAAGGAAGAAGAAAGGAGACGGGCGAAGTTAATTATCTTAATTGTTTAACAGGTTGTAAACGTAACAAGTAACTTTTAGCAAGGGAGCATTAGAAGTACAAATGCAATACAGCTCCGTGAAGATCAATCGTGTTCTGGTAATAAATTGTTTTGGGGGATCGGAAGATATTAGTGGCATATAATTGGCCAATCAATCCGGCTCACTACAACAACCTGAGCGAAGCAATTAACCCTTGCAAATGAAGCAAATTGGTGCCGATTTGTAAGAGCCCAAGGGAAGGGGATTAGTACAATTAAACTCCTTTGCGTACTCTACGTAGAGATCGACTACATAAATAATCACTAGTTGCTTCAAAATTTTATAGACGCAAGGACCATAATACTAAATTTTACTCTATATTCTCTATATATTATATACTCTATACTCTATACTCTATTACACATACCTATGAATAAGCATATAACCACTTCGATAAATTTGAGCGAGATATCTTAATTCCAAATATCCACAATGAAGTCACTAGGTACGTATTGTCAATTTAAGAAGTGCAGTAAAAAAACTTCAACGCAATAATTTTCTAAATATTATTTTGATAGCTCCACTAATATATACAATGTTTATAAAAACAAGAAAAAATCCGTTCTCAATCAAACGGATCTCATTGCGTGACCCATCTCGCTGCTCAATTGCCAATTTACGAATTACACGTGGTATTCTGCCTGGTGATCTGACATGCAAATTTCATTAGCGTTAAACATGAACACGGGACTTTTATGTAAAAATGCAATGATTCCCGAAGGAAACTTTAAATATCCCACACATCCTCTGCATATAACAAGCGCATAAACAACAAAAATATCAACTTCTTGCAGTTGTTAAATCACAATAATTATAACAATAGGTGCTAGAACTATAGTTCGTCCGGGGAAGTACCACCGACGTCCTCATGATCCGCTGTGAAACAATTCTTGAGTTTCGGTTGGACAGATGTAGTTGTCGGGTACACTTACTGCAAGGCGACCATCTTAGCCCTCAAGAGTAGTAACGCATCGACATATGACCTTAAAGTCAATTTCACTCCTGTCTAAGGTTAGATGCGGGCGTCCATGGGATGCAGTGACCACTTAACATCAGGTAGCCTACACGCTCGTTTGCTATTTTTATTACATAAAAAATGCATTCCAGTTTAGTCTTCGGGAGTAACATCTCTTTTATTGACCTGAGGTGGAACTCTAAGCCTATTTGGGGTTTACAGACGTCCATGGACGGAAGTGTCCATTTACCATTAGTGGGATACCTACTCGTTAACTACTCGGTTATACTAATAAATAATAATCACACTCCAAGTAGTGCAATATTTGCGTGTGTCTTATAACCTTTAGGTGTTCTCACGAATCGCAAATTTGCTATGACTCACGTGTCGGAAACGGCCAGCGATATCGACAAATTCGGATCTAATATTTCTATCTTAACAGAATACTAATGACATTCACAGTAATGTCAGCTTAATACAGATGTGTCCATTTTGCAAGTTTTATTCAATACTTATTATCGGTTACATTTATTGTGTAACATTTTCATGTAACGCAATTAGCGAACGGACACGCAGCCCATTCGACGTTAGATGGTTGATGCAGTGCAAGGATATCCATAACACATATTCTATAGGTGGTAGAACAATCGTTTGTCTGGGGAAGTACCACCACCGCCCTCATAATCCGCCGTGAAGCAGTTGTTGTGTTTCGGTTGGAGAGGTGCGGTTG
>DWKL01000775.1:0-16949 GCA_018249415.1 Phareas burnsi | reverse complement strand
ACATGGTAGAAGAGAAGAGAAAAGGGTAAGTTATGATAGTAATGGTAATTAATATGCATTTCATATTAAAATGGCAATTAAGATAGCGATTATTTTTTGTGATCATAATTATCATTATTAATAAAATACAATATTTCGTCCCATACATTTATACGTTTATTAAAAAGTAAAATGTAACATAAAAACATAAAGTAAAACTATATTCAGTTTTTTTTCGAAAAAAAAATACATTTTTTTAAAATATGGATTTGTAATTGTAATAATAATAGACATTTTAAATAATGCAAAAAATATTTTAGGAAGACATACCTACTTAATAAAAATTTTACATTTTTACAGCAATATCAAATTTATAGTAGGGACAATTTTGTCACCACAGAATGTTTACAAAAACCTTTTAACATAACTGTTTTTGTTACATTTCTGTTTTTAATATCTATTCTTAACATTTTACCGATTAATTTATGCGAAATAAACGTAGCCGATATTAAATACATTTTATTAAACGCCAAAAAACTTGTAAAGTTTGAATCTTTTAAATTTTAATTTGAGATAGAGCAACCGTAAACATCCTGTGGTCACCGACGATGAACAAATTAATGCGCTTGCAAAGATTAACACAAAACCGTTTATCATTTACACCAAAGAGTTTATTTTATACTTATATACGAATTAACTCATTTACGGGCACATCCTATAATAACAAAAGGGTTATTTTTTTAATTTAGTTGAACCCTTCGTGATTTAATACCGTAGGCACCACTTGTGTTAACACTGCTGTGTTCTGCTACTGTGGACTTCAATGCTATATGGAGTTGTAATGTCCACGGGCAGTAGTGTCCACTTACCATAACGTGGACTGCATGTTCGTTAGCTATTTGTATGATATAAAAAAGTAAGAAGCCGTAAGAAGACATTTCTTGCAGTAATTCCCACTGTGCAGTTTTCATAATTCATTTAATTTTCGTTTTGAAATATTAAGTTAATCATAGTTTTGTCTTGTTACCAAAATACTATACACGACAATATACTGTCAAGTCTCCTACAACAATACATTTTAGAAAAATGTTTGTATAGTTTAATATTTTGATCTTTATTTGCCGGTGATCAACTCTGATTATCTTCGAAATAATAAAAACATCTAATTATTAGATAGCTGGAAATAGGGAGGTGGAAATTTGATAATTAACCGATAAAATTAATTGCCGCGCGAAGCGGTCCAATGGGTTTGTAATACATATTATAAACTGAAAGCAAATGCGGGATAGCATAGAGACTATCATTACGTTTATTGAGCACTGACAGGTATTTCTGATCTTCATATCGACACTGTGCTCAAATAAAATTGCTTAATACAGTAAAATTAGTTAATTCTGTACAATGTAGTCAATACCGTAAAGTAAACAGACATACCACGTAAAGTAATTTAATATTTCTTAACCGATTTATTAAAAAGTATAATAACGATTTAAGATTTTTATCATTACTCCACAAACGAGACTAGTATATAATAAATTAGGTATTATATATTACGTTAAATTGAGATTGATAGAGGTGGTAGAACTATAGTTCGTCCGGGGAAGTACCACCGCCGCCCTCGTAACCCGCCGTGAAACAGTTTTTGTGTTTCGCTTGGAGAGGTGCGGTTGCCGGGCACACTTACAGCGAGGCGACCATCTTAGTCTTCAGGAGTAGTGACACATCTATGTACGATTTCAAACAGAACTTCAGTTTGAGTTTGAATGTAGGTGTCCATGGGCTGCAGTGACCATTTAACATCAGGTGGCCTGCGCGCTCGTTCGCTACTCTCCGAATATTAAAAAAATTAAAAAGTGATGATAGCACTTAATTTAGGCACGTAGATATATATAGAGAATATAAGGTCTCACTGACAAGCATTTCTATGTGTCTATGAAATCAACTACAATCTAACAGTATTGCTTATCTTTACTGACTACTGACAATACAATATATCTATATTGATTTGAATCATATATAGAGATAACGCGTCCACAGGTGTCTCATTATTATTTTATATACGTAGATAGAAGCAGTGATAGCCTAGTGGTGAAGAACCCGGCCTCTCACATTAGAGGTCTGTGGTTCGAACGCGAGTACCTGATTTTTCAAGTTATGTGCCTATTAGAAATTAATTATCACTTGCTTTAACGGTGAAGCAAAACATTGTGAGGAAACATACACACCTGCGAGTTCTATATAAAGTTATTGTAAGTGTGTGAAGTCTACCAAACAGCACTTAGCCAGCGTGGTGGACTATGGCCTGACGCTTCTCATTTTGAGAGCAGACCCGTGACCGCGGACATTAATGGGTTGTAGATATGTAGATACATACCCTATCCGTGTACTGTTTTGTCACGCAAGTTTTTTTATACATTTAATCCTAGAAATGTCTTCAATATCTTTGTATTGCACTGTAGGTTGGTATAGCTTTTATGTTTATCAATATTCAAAATGGATTAATATCAGAATATTAACATTTTTCAATTTACAAATAAACATAAAAAAGCAGATGGCCGAATACAAACTGCTTGATTAAATTTGAAATGCTAAGATATTAGTTCTGGTTCTCAGATCATGGCAGTTTATTATGAATTCATAACGGGTGTAGTTATTTATAGAACTCGTAATTAACACTTATGCAATAAAGTGCAAGCAATATTTATGCTAGTCCTTACGTTGTTAGATTTCAGTAACTTAAAAATAACGGTATTTTTTAGCCAATATCAACACATTGATGTCCCACTGCTGGACCGGGTTTCCTCTCAGAATGGAAAGGATTAGGCCCTAGTCCACCATGCTGGCCAAATGCAGTGGTACACTTCACAGAGCGTTGAGAACTGTAAAAAACCGTATGTGGGTGGGTTTCTTCACGATCTTTTCTTTCACCGTTAAAGGAAGTTACAATAATATCTATTACGCATACAATTTGGAAATATTACAGGTGCGTGCAGGATTTGAACCCCAGTACTTCGAGCGTGGAAGTCCAAAACCGTACCACTATTATTACTTTTTATCATTGTAATCTATGATAATAATATCTGCTACAGGTTGATTCTATTTTCTATCATCGTAGTCTATAGTAATATTTGCTACAGGTCCATGATTCTATTTAAAAATATTATTTTTTGATTTATATCTGTGGCGAATGATGATGATTTAATTCGAAACACATTCATAGTTTCCGTAATAATATCCTTTTGTAAATATGAATTTAACGTCCGTGTAATAATAAAAAACAGATGTGTCAGTCGCATACGAATTATCTTGTTAAATGTTTTTGTAGCTGTCAAGGTACTTACGAGCCCTTGGCTGTAGAATCTTACCGGGACTTTTGAATTAATTGTCGCTTATTCTATTTAAACATTTTAACTCTATTTGTATGTCTAGATACAGAACTTATAGCACCAGTCAGAGATAATTTTACCTTTTTACACGTATATGCTAGGGAAAAAAAGTGAACTATTGAAGTTCGTATAATAAAGTCTTGAGTGCGTGAGCGACGGAGGATCTCGGACAGACTATTTGGATTCCGTGCGGAACTTATTACTAAGCTTAAGTCTACCCGTCCTGCTTTTAAAGGGTTGTCCTATCTATCCTACTTTTAAAGGGTTATATATGTTGACACATAATAGGCATAGGAACGCGGATATCCTGACAAATAATACAATGCAAAACGTTAAATAGTCCGAAGGCAAGGACCTTGTTAATTTAAAGGTTTTGTGTCTTAACTCTGTCATAAAAACTGTAGTATATGAAATCGTCACACGTAATATGATTATAGTGTAAACTGTAAATTAAAATAACAAACAATAAAAAAAAACAGCCAAAGAGACTCGCACTAAGAATGAAACTAAATAATAAGGGACGCATTTTTTGTAAATACATACATATACACACGCACACACTTATGTGTGTGTGTGTGTGTTGTGGTGATACGGAACCCTCAATGCACAAGTCCGACTCACACTTACAGTCGTTTTAACCCATTTCCGAGATCGTCTGTACATATAAACAATATATATTTCTGTCAATATTTCAAAAACAATTTTGGTGCAGAGCAAAGAGTCCGTTCGAAATTCCTTCTTTTTCGTTAATACACAATTATAATAATGAGTGTAATCCACACTCAAACGCTACAATAATCCAAAGGGACCATTACAACGGACAAGTGTGTATAATTTTCGAGGTTATTTTCATGTCATCTTTATAGGTCAAGTTAACGAATAACACCGGCGTCATACGTCGCCCACGGCACAATGAAGCGCGTACCTCCGCACCTACACTTATTAGTTTGATACGCCTCAAGTGAGATTCTGTCACAGATTGTAAATCTTCAATGAGGAATTTATGGTTCTGCAATTTTAGATGCATGAATTCTGTTTTTGTTTCGCCAATGTAAACGGAGATTATATTATTAAGAACAGCAATTTTATTTTTACGCTGGAAACATTTTTATGTACGCGTGGTAGAAGTTATAGTTCGATAGGGGGTACAAACTCAGTTCTGTAGGTCTCAAGTTTTCCTTCACCGTTAAAATAGGTGATAATTCATTTTTAATATGCAAATAACTTCGAAAAATCAGAGTTGCGCTCGCGATTCGAACCCCGGACCGCCGCGTGAGCGGCCGGTTACCACAGAGCTGTTACTGCTATATTATTTTATTTATTAATATCTAATCTAGAGTATCTATGATTAACGTAACAGAAAAGATAAGTAGTTACATTGTTTTAGTGTGTATTCCGCGATCCTGTCAGGCGGAACTTATAAAATCTAGAACAGCTTATAAATTGACTATAACTGGATATACTATATATACATTGACAGTTAAGACAATCGTGTATATTATAGTACAACCTGGCAGCCGCAGTCAATGCAATATTTGAACTGGTTTTTGCGTTGTTACGTACCAATGCACGGCAGTTTTATGACATCCTTACTGCTGCTTCCACCCAGTTTTTACAACCGAAAAATATGAGATACGAAGGATATTTAATAAGTAGCAATTTTTTTCTCGCAGTGATTTGAATGGGTTTTATTTAAATCAGTATCCAATTTATTATGTAACATCCAATGCAGATGTTTATGTTCGAGTAGGACAAGTTTTGAGAATATGTTTTCGTCTTTTCGCTAAATTATATTCGATAAACTTGCACACGTTTTGAATTCAACACCAAATATAAACCGTGAAAATAAAATACTTTCGTCAAAACAGAGTCGCAACCAGTGCCAAATGAAGAACATTACATATGGATGTGACATTTCCATATAATACTTTATAAATATAATTACTTACTACCTAATACACAACAAACTATACACCATCACGCACACTCATTCATTATCTCACATTACACAGAGAATCCTACACTGCACAAATCCGCTTTTGATGTACGTAACATTATTTAGCTTAAAACGTATATAGAGTTTTATTAATAATCTAGGAAGTTTTTTTAATAAAATATTGGAGTGGATAAAGTATGCAGTAGCACACAGGATCACACCCAGCTCGGCAGACAATGCTTAGACAGACAGTCAGACATAAATATAATCATAATACTAGGCTAAGTTGTATGTGTCATAATCATTTTGTTCGTTTAGAAATAATTAATTTTTAATTAAGAACAGAGAATGAGAGCAATCAAAAATAAAATAATATTTATAAGCATAGACAGCTGTCAAGCTAATTGTCAAAACCTCCAAAGAGATGTCCTGAGATCGTTTACGTATATGTTACTACCATTGAATTAACTTAAAACTGCCCATGGTAGTAAGATTTTTATCACTTTTTAAACTAAATTACGATTGCAAAATACAGCAATAAAAACATTCCGTCACGGAACATCCGGCGAATGTTAAACAACGAAATTGATGACTATTAAAATAATTTATAATTAAGGAAAACCATCAATAAATATAGAGTAAAATTAATAAAACAAATAGTTTCATTAATAAAATAAAAATATTTTTCTTATTATTATAATATATACAGAATATAAATACAAGGGGGTGTGACGGCATAGGATGCTATTTGTCGTCACGCCGAAGCACGCCAATATGCTTCACATCAAAAGCATACGGCAGAAAATACGGCGGTGACACTGAAGCAGTCGAACCTAAACATCCTAACTTTAAACTTTATTGCTTTTAACTTACCATCATAAAGAAGCCAGGCAACGAGCCGGCAAGCAAGCAGAATACTCAATCGTAATTTTGCACTCCGGAAAGAATTTGTCATGGATAAATACATAACTTTGCAAACATGACTCGTAAAAGCATGTACAATCTCTCTCAATTATAGTTCAATCTCATTTATGTCTTTACATTCATCACGCTAAGTGCTTAAACATAAAGTAATTATGCAAATGAAAAGATAACATTTCCTCTATTAGTTTTGATTACTGTATTACGTCATTCATACCTATATTTATTTATATAACCATCATCTTGATTTGCATTACATGGCAACAAATTATATGGACTGATAACCTCACGGTGCCATTTATTTCTTTAATATTTTTTTAATTGTCTATGCCGGATGAAGGTTTTATTTTACCCATTTTCCGATATGAAATACATAGCAATGTACTTCATTAAATAAGGTATAATGGTTTAATTTTACATTTGGTTAAATGATTAACAAACTTTACTGTGTTCAATATGCAAAAAAGATGATCCGAATGTATTTTCCTTTGTTCAAATTGTTGTCTTCTTTTGTAGAGGGTAAGTAATAGTAGAATTTAAGCCGGAAACGAATTATCGATTGACAAAAAATACGCGGATACGTAATGAGTTTTGGCGAAGAAACCGCAACAATTTGGACAAGGGAAGGGCGGGGGGCAGGTCAATTTCGGGAAAATGCATTTTTACTACTACGAACGGGAAACGGAAACCAGCTGTGCACCGGAGCGCAGTTAATGTATGGGGCCGGCGAAATTGCATTTTTAGGGCTCCGCCAATTTGTGCCGCGCCAACCGTGCGCGAATTATAACACTTACATTTCGTGTGCAAAAAACAGAAAAAGGGCCTGTGTCAGTTGTTTCCGTTTAAAAATCCAAATGTAAAAAAATATTCGTCAAGGTAAAACAAGACAATAAAAAATTATAATAACAATGAGTCATCTACTCATAACCCGCTGGCGTACTTATCTATAGATTTATATTCATAATAACTCAAAACACACAAATAAAGCACCACCAGTGTTAACAATCGATAATTGCGCTAATACTATATATACAATGTCACTTAATATAAAATAAATCGGTATTAAATATTATACCCTGTGACTTGCGTAAGTGACCCCATTAACACTCGCTACTGAGATATGTCAGAAAACATTTATAATAATCTATTTCGTGTTAAATATTGACAGAGTTATCTTTTAAAATCCTTTTAAAAATATTTTTTTTTGTTAGTTTATTTCCGAACTGAATCAATCATGATATACATGATTTATTCAGTCAATTAGTAAAATATATTTTGTCACGTTATCGTAAAATTAGTAACTCATATATTTATAAATAGTAATTAATTATCACTTGTTTTAATGGTGAAGGAAAACATCGTGAGGAAACCTACACATCTGAGAGTTCTTTGCAAAGTTCTCGAAAGTATGTGAAGTCTACCAATTGGCCAGCGTGGTGGACTATGGCCTGAACTTTCCCATTCTGAGAGAAGACCTGTGCCCAGCAGTGGGACATTAATAGGTCGATGATGATGATATTTATAAAAAACTACGACAAATCTAGCTCGCTACTAAGAGAATATAATTCGTATTTATTCAATTATACAGAAAATTTGTGATTGTTATTCGACACGTGTAAAATTTGAATTGTAATAATAGCCATTAAGTTCGAACTATTTCTGATGTTAGTTTAGTATTCAAATAAGATGTCTAAAGTCTAATCTAAACCACTTAAATCGCTAGCACTTAGTATATTAGAGATCAAATGTTTATATTTTTGCGATTAGCGAAGAGTTTTTTTATTTTGCACGCATTAAGCATGAATCTATTTTATATTCTACATGTGCTGTGGATGTCTTATTACCACGACCTACTCTGGGTCTTAGAATGTCTCAGTACGAACTTCCGAGTGGATCTGTAGAAACAATCCTTAAACTCAGAGGGTTTTAACGAGTTAAAAAATAGTTAAAAATAGTTCTTTAAAATCTACAATTGTTAAAAAAAGGTAAAAAATAAGGTTTTGTTTCGTTAAATTTATTAGAACTGAGAAACACCACTAGTGTAGAAGCGATAAATTTTGATATATTTATCAATCTCACTTAGTTATATACGAGAACTTTCGTTTAGAATTCATTTGTTATAGATTGTTTTCCTATTGCAAGACTATTATTCCGCCAGTACATGCAATAGTGAATAAATTCGTTACATATTGTAAAACAAAAAAAAACGTTCAGTAGCGGACCAGCGGAATATTCTCTGGCTAAATATCAAGCGTTACTCCCCTAGTAGATAGAAATTATTGTATGTATGTTGATATGTAGAGGATCTTATAACGGTAGGTTGACATTTGTAAGTTTGATATTTTGCGATGTAATCATTATTTACCAACTTTACATATATACAACTTACATTGTAATCTGTTGTAGATTAGATATAACTTGTGTCTGTTTCTTTAAATTACGCAGCTGTATATGTTATCTCCTCATTATAACATAAACAACACTGCAATGGGCAAAAAATATCTAGCTCAATATTTGGTTTAAGAGTTTAAATTTAAACCGTAGATTTATTACTTACCTAGTTAGTAGGTCTTAGATATAAAACTTTTTTATTCGTGTTGCAATGCAATTGACCACTGCTGCTACCTACCTTCTACCTACTTACATCAAATTAAGTGTCACTTACATGAGGCAGTTAGCAACCTAAGCAACGTAAGGAGGTATCTAGCTATCTCTGAATTGAATGCACGCGAGTGGCGGGGGAGCCGGTTTTCGAACGAAACTAGCCGGCTCCAAGCCCACAACCAGTTTCGCGCCAATTATGTGGACTCGCTATTTGATACGATATAAACAACCGGCGAGAAATGCATCCAATACATAAGTACAATGTAGCCGTGCTTCCCTCGCTGACCACGCCAAACATCAACGTAGGTGTTGTGAACATTAAGCAATTTGAGCAGCGCCACCGCAACTCCCAGGAAACTTAATTCGACGAAATAAGCACAAAACAATGATTGAAAAGCTATGCTAACGTTTAGCTAACACTCCGTGACTTTTAACGATGTAATTCTAATGTAATCCTAACTTGTCTACTTACACCTTTTCAATTATTCATGCAATCGGTGACAAATAAATACGTGTACAACCTAGAACCTGTAGTTGTCGAAGCGTTTATTACAAATTAGCAATACTTAAGATAATTGATTACTATTATGACAGTTAAATAGTTGATTATATGAGTTATCATCCTGAAATAAGAATTTTTATGTTCTAATATTTACCTGATCCTGTCCGAAACGATTTCGGGTTTGGAGTTTCTCTTTGCCGGTGTCATTGTTTGTGGTGGAGCGTGTGTAGGGCTGGCCGATGGCTCCGACGGTGCAGAGGGTGGCGAACATGAGCCGGAGCTGGAGAGGCTAAAAGCTCTGGTGCGGACATCGACGGCCGCCGGGGTTCGGCCTGATCGCGCTCGCCTGCGGCGCTTCTTCTCTTCATCGGCTCGGATCGCCGCTCCCGGTGGAGCCCAGTCTAAATCTTTTTTCAGATGTCCCCGTCCGCAGCGGCAGCCGCAAGCCTTAAATGCCAAATCGTAGCCCTTCTTCGTCCAAAGATTCTGATGTCGCTGCCGCTCGGACCAGGAGCGCGCTCGGCCACAGGACTTGAGATAAGCGAGTACCCCGGCTTCCCATTGCTCGAAGCACTCTCGGTGCATGTACCGGCCGGCGGCGCACGTGTCATTGTTGCATAGCACGCGGACCGCGTCTTCGACGCGCACGGGTTCCCGGGGGCGAAGGCACTCGCCGGGCACGCAGCACCCGTGGACGTCCTCCGCCTCGCGCTCACCGGTGGCGCCCTGCCGTCGCGGAGCCATGCCGCACCACGATCGACTCGCAAACGAAATCGAACGTGCCGCCGCTAAGTACCGAAGCGCGTCACGCGAAACACATGCTTGCCGGAGCGCGCGCGGCCGACTAATAACCGCGAGTGAACGAAAGCGAAATTTCAAGAGCGCAGCGCGTCGCCGCGCCGCCGCCGCGCCACCCGCCTGCACGCGGGGCTGACCTTGCGGCGAGCGGCGCGGGGGCGCGGGGGTGCAGCGAGGGGCGGGGCGATGCGGCCGCCGCGCCGGGTGGGGAGAAAGTGCCTAGGAAATTTTCACTTTCGCGCGGTGGCGGACGCGGCAGCGACTGCTGCTGCTCAGGGTGGCCGGGCCGGTCCGCCCGGGGTGGCCCTCGCGCCGTCTCGCCCGCACCCACACCAGTTTCAGGATTATGCACTACCCCTCTGTAATTGTTACGCAAGGAATTTTGTTCCTCTCCCATTGCGTATATTCGTGCAGATTCACCATAAAATTGGTTTTCACTATAAATGCGTTAGTCGTTTTTATTGCAAACGTTATAATTATACATTTATTATCTATGCATTCTTATGCAAATTATTAAATTGAAATAAATGTACCTTCATTAATCATCGTGCTAAAATGAATGAATGTTGTTTACAAATTTTTTTGCCGACTCGTTCCGTGAGTTAAGGTACCATTTATACTTAAAATACGTATCTTACATTTAATTTACATCGAGTCATCCACCTAGTAGAGCAGAAGTACTATGAGAGGCTACTACCTACTTATTTCGAATTAAAATGAAAATTGAAACGATGGCAGGTGTAGTGTGTTGATGTCCGAGTATCCAGACGTACGGACAGACAAGCCGGCGTCCGGCGTGGAGTAGGGTTGTCGGAACATGTTGATGATATCACACTGTTTATTATTTTACTCACATTGCAATCGCTATTTGATAATCTATTGCTTGTAGATAAAGGTGTATTGCACCTGTGTGTTTATTACACTACGCAAATAATGTTAACTAACCCTGTTTTTATTTTTATACATGTACAAGTTTTCCTTTGTTTACACTTATTAATTGGTCTTCTTTAAAGATAGTCCATACTTTTAACATACTTATCAAATTTTATTACAGGATAGATAGTTGCTACAGGTTGATAGTTTACTGACACCTGCCACCGAATTCATTATGCTTGATGACAGGAATCTGATTGAGTTTAATCACAAATGCGATACTATCCTCGAAGACTAAGGTACACCTCATGTAAATGTGCTTGACGTTATTGTTAAAACCAAAACAACAGGGTTCTTCAAGAAAGGTGCAAAAAGAGCTCTTCTTCAAAGCCGGCGATGCATTGGCGACTCCTCTGGTGTTGCAAATGTCCGTAGGCGACGGTGACCACTTCTCATCAGGTGGCCCGTCAGCCTTATCGTTTGGTTTAATTATAAAAAAAAGCAGTGTTATGCTTTTGCTTTTTACGCCGAAGGGAATGTGGACAAGAGTTTTTTCACCATCAGATCTATGTCAATTTGACATGATATTTGTACATTTGGAGGAATAAAATAATCGTCTAATCCGCCGTGAAGCAGTTTTGGTGTTTCGGTTGGAGAGGTATGGATGCCGGATTACAGCGAGGCGACCATCTTAGTTCTCAAGAGTAGTGACGCGTCTACGTTCGACCTCAGATAGAACTTCAGTTATGTTGAGGTTGGACGTGGGTGTCTATTGGCTGCTGGGACCACTTAACATCAAGTATACTGCACACTCATTTGCCACTCTTCATTATTACAAAAAAGTTTTGATACTTCAATAGATAATAACATTATTAATAGTCCAATAGGAAACATTCAAATGGGTCTTGACGGGTCTTTTTAGATTACATTAAATCTAATTTAAGTTAGATTTAATTTGAAAATACAAGCTGTTTTTTCTATTATCAACCTGTTGCACTATGGCGACTGATGTCCCACATAGGATTTGGTTGTTATAACAGAACAATCCCATCGATTCTGATCCAACGGAATTACGCTCTCAGACATTTCTCTCTCAGATAGTACAAACGGAGTAAGTACTTGTGTGTAGCGGTGCAAAATATAAGCGCAGTGTTTGCTTCTATCTATAATTGACTAATCTCAAGTGTAACTGAAGTATTTACTTCATAGTTGATGTCCTGTAGTATGATTAATAATCGTCCATCGCTAGTAACTCAGCTTGTAATTATAAACCATTGCTCCTGAGCATGTAAACGTAATTTTGCAATATTTAAATGGTAGGCACTTAAGCAGTGATAGCCTAGTGGTTAATATTCCGGTCTCCACACTGAGGGTCCGGAGTTCGAACACCGCAGACACTTCTGATTTTTCGAAGTTATGTACGTATTAGAAATGAATTGTCACTTGCTTTAGCGGTAAAATATTTTTTAATGTTCATAGCGTAGCAAACGAGCATGCAAGCCTTGTATTGTACAGCCAGTGTTAAGGGGTCACTGTAGCCCAAGGACCATATCTAACTCTACTCCCAAGGACCAAGGTTGCATCCCTTGTAAATATACAGCCACGCCGCTCCAATCGACACCCAAGTTTTACGGTGGACTATGAGAGCGGCGATGGTACCTCCTCGGTCGAACTACCGTTCTACCACCTAGAAAATAATTAATATAAGTATTTAATATTATGAGATTGGATTAAGTATTCATATGCTGGTTATATTAGTAGGTATAAACTTTCTGATAAGAACGTTATATCCTGTTTAGTCTGTTTACATTCTATCATATATCAAACAATTTTACAATATAATAATGAAGAATGTGCGATAACCTTTATTGATAACCATACTTGATAGGTATCTAGTGAAGATATTAGAACAGTGATTGCTTAGTGCTAAGAGTCTGGCCTCTTACCAAGTGGGTTCGAAGTTTGAATGTTGTGGTTATGAAATATTTTAAATTTTAAATCGTGAGGAAATTTGATATGTCTGAAGTTTTATTTTAAAGTTTTTATGTGAGAAGTGTGGCAAACGAGCATGCAAGCCACCTGATCTTAAGTAATCACTGCAGACCATGAATACCCACATCTAGCCTCAAACAGGACTGAAGTCCTATCTAAGGTGGTATGTAAATGCGTTACAACTCGCTACCGTGTACACTTAAAGCGTCGCCTCGTTGTAAGTGTACCCGGCGACTACACCTCTGCAACCGAAACACACGTATTGCTTCACGGTGGATTATGAAGGTGGCGGTGGTACCACCTAGATTGAAATATAGTTCTACTACCTATTGCACCTATTGGTATTGCGGCCTTTATCTTGAAGCGCGTATTACCTCGCGGCTTGTGTAGATCGTAACAAATCCACAAATTAAAGCAAAGTCAGAAGCAGTCTGGAGTTGGTTGGATGACCACTACTGGTTAAATTTCCCGCATGCTTCCGTGTTTCGGAGGACACGTTAAGCTGTCGGTCTCTATTGTTATAATTGCATAGCAGTCGTTATATCTTATTGAGGGCCTTATAGGGGGTTTGAAATATCCGATATGGGTTAGCCATTATCGCCATCCACCAAACCGCGTTGGAGTAACGTGGACATACTCCATGGAGGAGACTTGGAACATACTCCACGTATGTTCCAAGTCTCCTCCAGTCGTGGGAAAGACCCGTATCCAACAATGGGGTATCAAATGGAATGCAGTCAAGACTCTTATAACTTACTGATCCTGTTGGTGGCAAGAATATAGAGGTACCAACCTGGTTGGCTGGTAACCAAACCATTACCACTCCAGAATTTAGATACCAGTGCATAATATAGGATACTTTAAAGCACTTTCAGAACTCCGACAATGTTTACCAATTGATCATCATCATCATCGTCCACCCATTAATGTCCCACAGCTGCGCCATTATGTCTCCTCTTAGAATAAGGATTAGCTCATAGTCCACCACGCTGGCCAAGTGCAGATTGATAGACTTCACACATCTTCGAGAACTTTACGAGGAACTTCCACATGTGTAGGTTCCCTCGCGATGTTTTTCTTCACCGTTAAATAAAAGGATAATTAATTTCTAATACGCACATATCCTCAAAAAATTAGAGGTACGTACGGGATTCGAACCCTAGACACTAAGCGTTATTTTCTTAAGTTATACTACATATATCCAAATAACACAACGGTGTCATTATCTTAGCAACGATATTATTATTTATGATATAATGATATAACGGTATTATATTATTGTTGTTTTTTGTAAAAATAACATTAACTCAGTAATAATATCATACCGTAATATATATCTGAGTAGTTTCATGACCGGTGCGTATAATTTCTGTACACATACACAAATACATAACATTTCAATCCGGCCTCGTTGGAATTCAAACAATGCGATGAAATAATCCAGCGCAGCTTCAAATATTCATAAAAAATTAAAAACAAAGTGCAAGCATCTTTTGAGCGGTCCTCTTTTTTGACAGAACAAATACGTACTCACACGCTTGCCATTCATGTGAATCGAATGCGTTGTTCAGAATGCGCACGTGTGTTCCATGGGGTGTGTATGAAAGGGCCTAACAAAATGGCCTACACGACTACACCTCAAGAACCGGTTCAAGGCTGGAGGGCCGAGTGCCGTCCCTCCTGAGACTGGTGAATACGGCATGAAGAAACTATAATAGCACAACGTGTGACCCAATTTCGTTCCTTGCGTGCCTCGCAGCCAGGTGATAGTTGCATTTCATTACGAGGGGAACTCAACACGTGTATCGAAACCAGCGGAATTATATTCCGACAAATCCGAGGCTACGTACCGATAACCCTCGTTCTGATCCCCCCAAACTGTATTACCGCGCGCTAAGGTGTAATCGGAGAGAACGCGACCGGAATCGATAAGTTTGTGAAGGAACTGCGTCTCAACTCTTTCAAGACTTATATTGTGGGGCTTTTGTCTGTAGTCCGCACATCTGTGTGACCTCTGAATAGCCATTGAATACTAATAAATTAAAGCGTGTAGTTTTCGAGAATACGGAGTTGTATAGAACTCCTCTTTGTTCGGTTACTTAATCTCTTGAATTGTCCAGTTTCTACTATTTTACGTGAAATATAGGCATATACTTAATATGCCTATATTAGGTCAGTATTATTAAAAAAATTATATATAAAAATATAAATTGTTTCAAAGACCGATTGGCGCGCAACTGAACTGTCAAATCGGTACACGCTAGGGTTATTCATAGGTTGTCACAACTCTAGTGGTTCACTGGAGTTGTGACAATCAATGACAATCTATGTATTGGTTTTTTTTCAATTTTCATTTAACAGTATATAAGTTTTGTAAGCTGAATAATGATCCGAATAAATACCAATTTATATATATCTTAATTCTTATTCTTCTGTTTCGCTGTCTTACTTCTATCTTCTTCTTCTTACTTCTCTATACTCTATACTCTTCTATCTTTTCAGGCTAACATTTATATAACAATATGTAAAATTTTTGTTGTTCTATTTTTAATTTAAGAATATTAATTTTAAAATCCTATATTTTTTGTCTTTCAAGCGATGCTTAGTCACATAATTAAACTATTCTGGGGTGTTCATGATAATCTATTTACTTGTATGAATGTTGCACTAATTAAGTTTAAGAATAAAATAAATAAAAATATTCAAAGTTTTTTTTTTATATATATTTTTAATAAAAACAAACCCGTACTTACAGTCACAGGACAAGGAAGACAGCTGGCAATGTTATTTGCAAACAATTCTCTATATGTTTAATATATTGTATATGCTTAATTTCGTATTCAACTGACTTCATAAACCTACCTCATATCTCTATAAGTAAAATGAAAGTCCATAGGTAACATTTTGACATAATTACCGTTGCTAGTAAAATTACCAGTGTCGTTAACAGTAACATCTTAGCGATGATTACGACATAAACCCTTTATGCCATGGAAGCAAAAACTACGACTCGCAAGTTGAACATAAGGCCTTTTTAACGGATGCGGCTGGCGAATAAATATTGCATAGTTACTTGTTAGTGGTCAGTACTTAACGTCGTTTGCACGTAATGAGTGGTTCTGTACTCTCACTGCAGGAATATTTCTACAACGCTTTACCAATGTGCCAGTAATGTTTTTACATGCTTCACATTTGTGCCAATATGGTGCCTTAAAACGATGGCATTTGGCGCGCCATTGTGTAGTTGAATGCACTTTCAGTCATCGACAAGAGTTATATGCATCTCAATGCTTTATGCTTGTATATTTTTTAGTTTTACATATATACACTATGTTTGTTTTATACTTAAATAAATCTATTAAGAGAAACCTTGCAAGGTTTCTTCCTGTTGGATATTAAAAGTTAAAAAAATTCGCATTTACGTCTGAGATGAAATGTAACTTAGTTTAAATTTTCTTATGCATTAACTTCTTTTGATCCATTTACTATGTGTGTCCATATATGTCTAAAATGTTTAGAATTTATACCTTCTACATTATCATCATCGTCATCATCTTCCTTCTACATTATCATCATTATCAGCCTTTGCAAGTCCACTGATGGACAAAGGTCAGTTCTGTTTGCGCTTCTAGTTGGCGCCACTCAGACCAGTCCTGCGCCTTCTGCGTCCTTCTGCATTTATAACTTAAATTAGACAAACAAGTACAATATTATGAACGATAAGACACTTGATATCTCACGTAATATGGTGTGTACAATAAGACTATTCATTTGTACGATTAATCTCAATACTCTACTCTTGAAATGGAGCGTTTCCATAAAAAACAAAGAGCCTTTTGTTTTCCACAACACGTTCATAACACGACACTGCCCCAGTACGCTACATATCTCAATCTGATAATGCACGTTGCTGTAAAAACATACATATTTTTTATGTCTTAACCTAACGATAAGGCAG
>DWKL01000774.1:0-16957 GCA_018249415.1 Phareas burnsi | reverse complement strand
CTGCGCACATACGATCGACGTGAGAATTATACGTAGCTAATATAATTAAATGTTTCAATGGGAGCGGGTACAAAGATCAGAGGTGTACGTCTGATATTTCACTCAGACCATCACGAAGCCGAGATTCTAACTATTTTTTAATTGTACACTATATACTATAAGTGGACCTAACGAATAAATAAATAATATAAATAAGTATATCATTACAAAAGGCAACACAAAAATATCATGGGTTCAGCAGGCGAAGTTTTAAGGGTAGATGAATATGTTTGAATACTGACCGGATCATGTGGAAGGGCACGGGCGCGGTGCTGATCCAGTCCAGGTTGCCGTTCGCGTCCGCCAGCGCCGCACAGCCGGTGAACTTGGATGCGCTCGCGCACGAGAAGAATACCACCACGCGACACCCCTCCTGTGCTCAAACATTTTACGTTTAATTGAAGCAGCAAACGAGCGTGGACTGGCTCACCTGATGGCAGGTGACCACTAATGCCCGTCGCAACTGGTAGACAACCTCCAATGAGATTGAAGTCCCGCCCGAGGTCGGTCAGATACATCGCTAGCCTCGAATACTATATTGGAACGATTCTCGAAAGTGTCTTAAAAGAAAGCCTTAAAAATATAATATTACAAAAAATAATAACTGCCTTATCATTAATTATATGTTAGCGGAGAAATGGACAACTGACCTGTTTAACTTTCTGTAGCCTCTTGGCCGTGTTCTGAGTGAAGGGATAGGGGGCGCCACTGCTCTGCACGGTCTCCACGGTATGGAGGTCGTCCGCCTTCGCCACGAAGTATCTCGTGCTCGTATTACTCTCGTTGTTCTCTCCGTACTTCTCTATATTCGCCAGGAGCGTCTTCCCGTTCGGCGACATCGGACTCTTAGGCCCGCTGTACGCCTGCTGCGAAAACCCTTGCGGCATGCCATCGTTCCGCCACCCGGGCCGCTGACCGTTCCGGTAATAGTTTTGATTCCCGTAATAGTTCGTGTTGTAGTCGCCCTGGCTGTAGTGAGGGTAGTGTTGGCGGTACTCCTCGTTGTCGACCCTCATGCGCCAGTTCCCCGAGTCGACGGTTAGCGGTTTCGGTCTTTGGCCGATGCCGGCCGGTTGGTTCAAGCCCACGTTCTTCTCCTCCGCACCGAGCACTTGGACCACGGCGTTCAAAATCTGCTCGTCCAACGGAGACATCGTCTTCATCGGGTTCGACATTCGCCGGATGACCAGAGCGCACAGCTTCTGTCGGAGATAGTACACGCTTATGGCGTCCGACGCGTCCGCCGTGAACGCGGTCCAGTCGTCGAGCGTCAGCACGGCCGTGTCCGGCGACGAATTGTTCTCGTCGGCCTCGCTGTCCGAGTCGCTGGATATGCCGGGCGGGTTCGCCCGCTGCGTCAGCGCGCCGGGCTGCAGCCTCAAGGGGCCGCCGAATAAGGCTATAGTCAAAGGGGTCACGAGCGTGTTGCAGCGAATGAAGCAAAATCTTCCCACGCGGGATATTTCCTCGAACACCACCCAGTCGGTGGGTAGGTTTTGGACAGATTTTTGCGATCCAGACTGGCCGCCGCCGCAGTGTAGCGTGGAACTCGGGTGGAAGGCGACTCGGACCTCCTTGGCGGTCCTCAGGGTGCCGCAGTCGCGGTCCACGCGCGCCACGAAAGGGTAGAGGCCGCTCACCAGCACCGCCTTCACCACGTGCCACTTTTCCGAATTGCTATTCACGTCCTTGATGTCTCCGGAGCCGCGGGACTTCACCAGACACAGGGCCCTCAGCTGAGCCAGCAGCTGAGAACGGTAGCCGACGATCATTTCCATCGTGGCGGAACAGATCAAATTCTTCGCACAGAACGCTCGTTCCGAACCATTCCCGCGGGCGATTTGCCAAGCCTGGAAAGCTCGCAGTAAGACCATGTGATCGGAAAAGCTGTCCGCTCCGAACTCCTTCCTGGCCGTGCTGCCCTTCTTCCTATATTCCGGGATCACCGATATTTGAAAGGGCTCCTTGTTGGACAAGCTGCAGACGATAGTCAGAACCGGATCGAGGCATTTCATTACGCAAGCGTAAAGCAGCATCTTCCCCAGCTTGGGTTCTATCGTCAGGTCCAGTAAGTGCTGACCTATTTCGGTCAGGTCCTCGTTGGGAGTCAACGCCCCGATGGTTTTGAGTAACGACACGGCGTTCCTGACCGCCAGGAAAGACGGCGGCTCCAGAGCTTTGGACAGAAAATCTGCTATGGGAGTGTTTCCGGGCGCCAGCAGCTTCGTATGGAGGCAGAGCTCCTGGAGAGGGACTCTGAGAATTTCAGGAATAGAGTTGAGGGGGAGGGTCTTGAAGCGCCGCTTGGAGCACATGTGGAAGCAATGGCCCGGCTTGGTCCTGCCGGCGCGGCCGGCGCGCTGCTGGCAGCACGCGCGCGACGTCCACACGCACTGCAGCGTGCAGACGCCGCCGTTGGACTCGTAGTACTTCTCCTTGACCTTGCAGGAGTCCACCACGTACACCACGTCGTCGATCGTTATGGACGTCTCCGCGATGTTCGTGGAGATGATGATCTTCCTGGCGTGCGGCAGCGGGACGAACACCTTCTTCTGGTCTATCGTCTGCATATTGCTGTGGAGGGTGAATATTTGGTACTTCTGCGCGTTCATTTCCGTGCACGTCTGGATCATATCCCTCAGGGTCATTATGTCGTCGTATCCCGGCAGGAATATGAGGATGCTGCCCTTGGGGAGGTTCAGGTGGACGTGCTTGACCAGAGCGAGCATGAGCTCGTGGTCGATGACGTCCTCGGTGTAGGAGTGGTGGTAGACGTCGAGGAGGAAGTTGTCCGCGGCGTTGTCCTCCTCCTGCGTGCTCTTGGCCTCCTCCACGTGGTTGAACGTGGCCAGCATGTTAGCGCACTCGGTGTGCCCGTTCTCCATGGCGTAATCGTATGCCGTCTTGCCGTTTTTGTCTTTTAACGACGGATCAGCACCTGCCAAAATAAGGTTAATATTATTTAAATAACTTTAATAAATATGTAATGTGTATGCCTATACACGTGTACGTGTGCCTGTGTATGTCTCTTACAGTGCCGCAATCAAGGTCATGCGAGCCAAGTCATAGTCAAGTCAAAGTCAAGCCAGTCCATAGACAGACAAGGGATTCACAGACACACACACATACAGACATTTGTGTGATGGACTCGGTCCGTCTGTGTGTACGTGAACGTATCTGTATTTTTGAATATGCCTATATATTCCGAATATGCATATATGCCTGCCTGTGCGTGTTAGTGTGGGATGCGAATGTGCGTGCATGTGTGTGCGTGTGCGTGTGCACGTACCGATGCGCAGGATCTGTTGCGCGGTGTGAGTGAGGCCGCGCGAGGCGGCCGCCATGAGCCCCGAGCGGCCGCCGCGGGAGGTGGCCGCGTCCGCCGGCACGCCCTCCGACAGGTACATGTACAGCAGCTGGCTGAACGAGTCCTGCGAGATACGGCGAAGTCATCATCGTCACTATCGAGCCACTACTGTCCCAAAACTGTCGTTCCCGGAATGAGGAAGCTTACAGCTTAGAACAACACGCTGAGTAAATGCAGATCGGTACACTTTAGATACTGTCCGGGGTAACCGTACCTGTGTTTCTAATATAAAATAAAATACTGTACTAAACTATACAATAACTACATGTATACAAACAGGGTTCTAATGTACAAATGAGTGACGCGCGGTGCTCTTGACCTATCACACTTAATATTAAACTATGAATAATTAGGTCTTAGTGTAAGCGGTTCGGTGAAATGTTCGTGCTCGCTCGTACAGATACCTTTAAAAACTTTATATAACGCTCTCAATCATGTAGGTCACCTCTCGATGTATTCTTTCACCGATAGAGTTATAATTAATTCCTAACACGAGCGTAACTTGTACAACCAGAGCAGCGAGGCTGGGGTCTCCAACATCGCACAATCAACATGACGTAACACTACCGTATCCCTGCAACACGGAGTACTACTGGGTACACACAGTTGGAGGAAAAGGACAAAAAAAAAATCTTAAAAGTTTTTGTTTATATTTAAAGAGTAACGAACGAGCGCGGAGGCCCCCTGATGTTACGTGGTCACTGCATCCAGTGGATACTCGTATCTTATATATAAATGGATGGATTATATAAATCAGGACTTCTTAATTATACTTAACGGACTCTGATTGGTTAGTCTTTTAGACTTTTTCTATCAAAATATAATGCTTAACGCTTTCTACACTCCACAATAAAATTCCCCAAGTCGAAGGTGCCTTGGGCAAAGAGACGAGTACACAAATACCCAGAACCGAAACAGAAATCTAAATTCGTTAGATGCCTGCCCGGCCTCGAATCGAACCCGGAACCCACTGCGTGTCAGAGCTGTATCGTTACCACTGCCCCACGCAGATCATATTCCACCGAGTAGCCAGTATTATCAACATTTTTATTTGGCTTGTCTTACAATAATGTACTTATGAAATTTTTGGACTCACCAAGCTGCCCTCGTTGAAGCACTCCTCGAGGAACTCGTCCATGTCGGCCTGCAGCGCCGGGTCCTGTATGGCGTCCCCACCTTCCTTGCTGCTGCCCGCGTTCTCTTCTACATTCGATTTCTGCCCTATAAGTAAAAATTCAATTTTAAACAATTTATTCAACAACAATTTATACAATATAGATGTAATCCCGTTTTTTCTTCATACTTGAAAAGTGACACGTGTTTGCAGGCCACCTGATGTCAAGTGGTCACTGCAACCTATAGACATCCAAATCTAACTTCAAATAGAACTGAGTCTCCACCCGAGGTCATATGTGTGCGTCAGTACTCCTGAGAATTAAGGTGGTCTCCTCAATTGTAAGTAAACCTGCCAATCACAAAACAGACGTTGACCCGCTGAAGTCAATGTGTAACAAGAGTTACTGGTTGCGACCTGATGACTGTGGTGACCAGGGATTCACAGGCATCAGATCACGACCGGTCGGTAGATTCTATCTTATATGCGACATAGCTATTAGCTTGGGCTATGCACTTATTACACAAACAATGATAGTCGAGTGGTAGGACTCGGGCCTTTCATGATGGGGGGTCTGGGATTCGAATCCCGCATACACCTCTAATTTTTCAAAGTTATACGTGAACTAGAAATTATTTATCACTTGCTGCAGTAATGAAAGAAAACTTTGTGAGGTAACATACATCACTGAAAATTCTCTGTAAATAACTCCAGGGCATGAGATGTACTCCACAGCGGACTATGGACTAATACTTATCATTCTGAGACCACACCCAAAATGAGTCTAGTAGTGAGACACAATATTTGTGGACTAATTTTAGTCTTTGCAGACCGTGAGCCGATCGCCGCGAAGTACAGATCAATTAAATGCTGTAAATGAATTGAATAGAATGCATATAAAAGAACCTTCTAGATGCGACCAGTAGCTGTGGGTGCCGCACTTGATTTTGTTCCGGAGGTCACGTTCCACCTGTATCATCTTCTTGGTTCGGTACTGGGTGAGCTTCAGCACGTCCTCCAAGTAGTACCGCTGTACTTCGTGCAGCCGCCCCGGGATCGTGATCACTTGGCAGTTGTTGAAGTACCTGCCGACATTACACGAAGGTGGTTGAAACCCTTGATACCTGCATATGCACCACCGACACATACGGTGCCGCCTATCACTGCTTCATAGCAAAACATTTCTCGAGACACGAAGGTGGTTGAAAACCTTGATACCTGCGTATGCACCACCATCACATACAGTGCCTATCACTGCTTCATAGCACAATATTTCTCGAGACGTTCCACCTTGATCTTTAGGAGTAACACAGCACATGTGGTCGACTTTAAGTAGGCCTTCTGTTCTACGTGACATTGGTCAAACCAGTCATGTGGCCGGTTACACAACTTCTGTTTGGCCACAGCCTCCTATCGGTTTAAAATGAGCGTTCTGTGTGCGTGCAGTATGGACAGTAGAACACAATGTGTGTGTTCGCTGCAGTCAATGGAATAACAAAGCTTCCTTCAATGTCATCTGCAAGAAAAATCGTGTTCTATATGATCATATATGGTTATCACTGTATAGTGGTTTGTGATGACCATTTCCTCTGTTTCCATGGATGTCGTAGGGAGCGATTAAGTGACCAAATCAGGAGATATATTTTTGCACACACACATACAGTGGGGAGGGCAGCGCACACTGCATGTCTTGGCAAGATATATACCATCATACATATTGGTCGCGGATTGTTGCACGGTAGTTCTTTCCTAGCAGTAAAGCAAGCATGTCCGCAAAGTATCGCCTGATACTATCACCTACATATAAGTAATATCAATCAATAGACAACCTGATCATATATTGTACACACACACACACACGTATATTATAACATAAATTAAAGCGTGGTGACTAGAGACTTCTACAGTGTAGTGAGATGCAAGCTGCGTACCTGGAAAAGATCTGCGTGTCCATGGTGGCGGACATGAGCACGAGGCGCAGGTCACGCATGCGCGGCAGCGCGTCGCGCAGCGCCACCAGCAGGAAGTCGCTGAACTTGTCGCGCTCATGCACCTCGTCCACGAAGATGTGCGTCACGCCTGATCCAGAGAACCATGTATTGTAAAAGGTATTGCACAAGCAAACATGTACATGTTTTTTATGGTTGAAAAGTAGCAAACGAGTGTTTAGGCCACCTGAAGCTAAGTGGTCACTGCAGACCATGAACACCCATATCTAACCTCACACAGAACAGGCTGTATGCAGATGCATCACTACTCTTGAGGAATAAAATGGTTACCTCGCTGTAAGTGTACCCGGCAACCCCACACCTTTTCAACCCAAATACAAATCATAATCCGCCGTGAATTGCTTCTCGGTGGTGGTACGGTCCCCAGGCGAACTACAGTAATACCGCCTATTAGCCACGGAACCCATATTCAAAACGCAAAGTTACCGGTGAGCGCGTTGTCGCCGCCCATGAGCGTGCGCAGCAGCACGCCGTTGGTGCAGTACGTGAGCACGGTGCGCGGGCTCACGCGCGACTCCAGCCGGATCTGGTAGCCCACCGACTGGCCCGCCTTCTCCATGCGCTCGTACGCCACCTGTCCGCAGTACGAAACGATAAGGACACCCCGCCTCCAACAATGATCAGAACACTCTATAGCTTTCTCACTTCATTTAATTGTACTTATATATAGCTGGTATGTTTTTGTTTTCTTTACGTTTCAACAGTGGCAAACGAGCGTGCAGGCCCCTTGATGTTATGTGGTCACTGCAGCCCATGGACACCCACTTTAACCTCAAACAGTACAGGTCTAAAGTCGTACATATATGCGTTACTACTCCTGACGGTTAAGACGGTCTCCTCGCTGTAAGTGTACTCGGCAACCACATCTCTCCGATCGAAAGACAAGGATTGCTACACGGCGGATTGTGAAGGCGGCGGCAGCACCTCTCCAGCCGAATTATAGTTCTATTACTTATCAAAGGTTAAAAGAATACTCTGTTATTCCCTTACCCCATATAATTTACTTATTTTCTTATAACAGTAGTCTAAAGGTTGTTTCTTGTGGTTGAAAGCATGACATGAGGCAGAGATATATCGAAACCCATAAATCGCAGGAGCAACAACAGATTTGTGAAGAACCTGGGGTGTTTAATGTTTGTGCATATTTTACCCTTTCAGCAACGGACACAGCTGAGATCCTCCTTGGTTGAGTGCAGTAGATGCGCGCCACCTGGTTATGTTCTTGACAGTAGTCCAGCACTAGTTGCGGCAGTTGAGTGGTCTTGCCGCAACCAGTAGCACCCGCTACAATTATAACCTGTGGGTGACAAATAAAATTGACTGGTCGGTGTCAAAAATATGGAAGGAGTTAAGAAAAAATTAGATATAGATTCAGAGAGTTTAGGAGATGAATTAAACAAAGAGACGATTGGGAAAAGTGAGCTGACCTTTAAAAACAGGAGAGCTAATCTTAGACGAAAGGAGATGACTAAAGAGACAAAAGCTCATTGATATAACTATTCTGAATATTGGGTACCATAGACAAAAGGTCAATGTTTTAATTTGATTTCTTTAAATATTTGTTACCTGATTGTGTGTTATGGCATTGATCAGTTCCTGCCTTTGTTCGTACACTGGGAGTTTTTCCCTGAACTTGATTAGCTCTGGATTGTATGTAGTGTTTGGGACCTGAAAAATTAAAAGATTTTATTTATATACAACAGTTTCTTTGCTTTTAATATTTGTTAATAACAAATTGACTACATAGATTCCTTGAGATGTTATCTAATGTGTACGCCCTACTGATTGGAGGCTTCATTCATACCTACTTACTATCTTGTGGACTAGTTTAATTTTTTTTTATATGAGAGTAACAAGGGAGCTTACAAGTCACCTGATGTTAAGTGGTAGTTGCAGCTCATGGACACCTACATTTAACATCAAAGGAGACTAAAATCCTATCTAAGGTTGTAAGCATGTGCACTACTACTCCTGAGGACTAAGGTTGTTAGTTGGACAAGGTTGGTTAACCTTGTTGTATTTATCCAACAACCACACTTCTCCAACCAAAACATGAGAATTGTTACACGGCAGATTATAACAGTAATAGTACCTTCCCAGGCGAATTAAGGTTCTACCCCTATTAGACTTTATTATTACACCTTTTTTTTATATCATAGAATTAGCAAATAAGTATTCTGTCCATTTGGTTCCTGGCATCTGGCATTACACAGCCATTATAAGTGAGAAATAAGAATGGCTTTGATAACCTCCAGAATCGCACCACAATCTACTTTCCCTAAATTAACTTGGGATATTCCTTACAAGTATGGCTATTGTCACACTCAAATTATGCACACATAATTTAGTCAATTTGTTTGAAACTTACCAGAGCTATTCCATTGTTTAGCTGTCCAAGAGACTTGTGAGTGAGTTGAGGGCTCCTCTCCTTGTCCCCATTGACACTGAGGTCATCCTTCTCTTTATTGGTGATAGGAAATGCATTAAACAGCTCTGATATGGTGCACCTCATGTTGGAATCCAGGATCAGCTTGGCATCTGACTGTATGATTGTGGAGCCCACTCGCTTATATATTGTTATGTAGCGATTTACTCCTATAAAAGTTAGATATAGATGTTACAACATTATATGATAGATTATATATTATTATAAGGTATCTTGTTATACATATTATTATTGATATATATATAAAAGCAGTGATAGATTGAGAGTCCAGGGCAAAAATTGATTATTACTTGCTATAACGGTGAAGGAAAACATTGTGAGAAAACTTGCATGTCTGAGTTCTGTGCAAAGTTATTAAAGGTGTATCAAGTCAACCAATCAACTTGGCCAGCATAGTGAACCATGACATAACCCTTCTCATTTTGTGAGGAGACCTGTGTCCGGCAGAGGCATTAACACATTGACGGCTGCAAATGCACCTCTCATGTTTTACTGTCCGAGCCACTCATGCATCTCGCACGCATATGGTGTGTGCCGCTGTACTGAACCACGTCTGTTGTGTTGCGCGCTGCACATTTGGATTGTTTCAAATATTAGATGCCTTAGTCAATGTGTTAATGGGTTGATGATAATCTTATTGTATAAGGCAATAACCCTATGAGTACATTTATGACAGTTGCAGTAGGCATAATGTTATATACAGAAAAAATGAGAATTGAATTAGATATGTAAAATCCCACAACACAAGCACAGCTAAACAAGAAATACATAATCTTCAATACTTGAAATCATCATAATCCAGAAAGACAATGTTGCAAATAAACGATAGCCATATAATATTATAAAATATAATTTTCAAAACCTGGAACTCACGCTGCACACAATGATTCTATCATCATAATGGATTAATTCAACTGAGAATTGTATTTTATGTATTTCCAGGCACTTATGGCAATAAGTTTGTTTGAAAAGGTAACAAGAGTCTTCCATACAGCAATTGATCAAAAACAATTTTATAGTTATGTATGTGGAGGAAGGTAGGAAACAATCAGAGGTGCATCACTATCCTTAAGCATTAAGTTTGAATGCCTCATCATAGTACGTATATAATGGCAGAAATAGGTGGCACTGCCATCTTAAACACTACCTCACACAATTTCGGAAGTAATTGCAATTTGCCTTCGCAAATAAACAAAATCAACACTTAAATAGGCACGTGCGAATAATTACACACTTTAGTGCAACAGCATAGTCAATAATTAGTCATAAATTTACAAATAATTATGAAATATTTCTTATTACTTACACACAGCATAATATATATATCAATTGCTAATATCTGTCAATTTATGAAATTTAATCATTATAAAATTATTAAAATTAATCCTCTTTCAAAATTCGAATAAATATTCACGCGCAACAAGAGGTTGAAAAACGTACCTTTCCCGCGCGACTTCGACTTGAGACCCAACTTGGCGACGGTTTGATGAAGAAACCCGCGTTCTTGGGCAGACAGAAAAGACGGGAACGACAATTCAGTATCATGTTCATCAGCAAGGAATTTGTCCAGCTGGATTTTCAACGCGATGCTAACAGATTCGGCTATTGCAAAATGCTTGCTGCCCGCATGTCGTTTACCTCTTTTTGAACTCATAATTGTTATTTATTCTCGTATAGCCAGTGCCACAATCAAGTACACACACCATCCGATTTGCATAAGATCGTATTTATTGTTTACTTTCATAAAAATCTGTAGTTAATAACTGAGAAGAGCCATTTAAATAAAATGGATGGATCTGTCAAATTAACTTGTGACACAGACAATACAGTGGTCAATTCATTGTACAGACGTATATTACGTATAGTTAGTAATGACAAACACTTCGATTTTATCGAACAAGGAAGTTAAAAACTATAATCTTAATTACATCTAACTATTGATTTAGAAAAAGCCCCTGATTGCATTTTATATACAAATAGATATTCATGCTTTATTATATAAATAGAATAAACTCATATTAATACATGTGTCCCAAAATTGAAATAATCACGAGTTAAGAAGAGATAATATAATATTATATGTACTGAAGACTAAAGAAACAATATATTAATTTTATTATTATGATTTATTTTGTACTGCTATATAGGCTCGATGACTAAAATTATTTTGATTTCTTTAAAAACCTTTTTAGATGTCACAAACATCGTTTATCTTTATGTCAATGTCTGAATGCCGTCAATTCAATCTAATATTGTATGAATTGCACGTGGATCGCATTATTTTTACAAATAATAATACTTAATTTACTAAATCAAAATCATATTAAATTCCGATATCTTTGTAAAAAGTAAAATGTCGAAGAAAATAAATCATTTGGTCGTAGACACAACGGCGTTTATAAAGGCAGCAAATTTACAGGACCTCGCTGAAGACGTTTACACAATTCAAGAGGTAATCGACGAAGTCACCAACGACCGTCAGCGTCGGAAGCTTGTTGTACTTCCGTATGACCTAAAAGTAAAAGATGTGTTCGCCGAAAGTGTCCAATTCATTACTGAATTCTCTAAAAAGACTGGAGACTACACGAGTCTCTCGGCTACCGACATCAAGGTTATGGCTCTCGCGTACCAGCTCGAAAAGGAAATCGTAGGCTCTGCACATTTAAAAACAACACCAACAGTGCAAAAATTTGTCAAAGTAACTGGTATTGGTAATTTTAACCTTCATCCAGATAGTACCAATAATGATGAAATAAAAGATGACAATGTTGATGTTCAATTAGATGCTGATAATAAAAATACAGTTCCTACAGACACAAATGCAGATCCAGATGGCCACACTCATGCTAACCAGAATCCTAACATAATTGTTGTTGATGGTAATGAACCAGTCATCTCAGGAAAAGAACAGAATGAAACAAATATTAAAGTTGAATTAAAACTAGAAAATAATCAAGAAGATGACAATAAACTAACTGATGATATTACACAACAAATAGAGAACATTGAATTAAGTAATGAGGAAATTGACAATGTCATGATTAAAGTTTCTGAAGGAGAGGATGAGGAAGAGTCTGAAACTGAGGAGGAATCTGACAGTGATGAAGGAGAATGGATAACACCAAGTAATTTAGCAGAAAAAAAGAAAGAAATTGATATGGGAGAACTTGAGGATAAAAATGTTGAAGTGGCTTGTATTACATCAGATTTTGCTATGCAAAATGTTCTCAAACAAATAGGCTTAAATGTAACAGCCATTGACGGTAGAGTCATTAGACAGTTGCGCACATTCATCTTCCGATGCACCACTTGCTTCAAAACCACAAGTGTTATGACAAAGCTGTTTTGTCCTAAATGTGGTCATGCTACTTTGAGAAAAGTTGGTGTCAGCATTGATGATGATGGAAATCAACACATTCATATAAATGGGCGGAAACCCCTAACAGCCAGAGGAAAACGATTCAGCCTGCCCACACCGAGAGGCGGACAACACTTTCAATATCCAATTTTAACTGAAGATCAACACATACACAAAAGATTTGCTACAAAATTGGCACGAAATAAAACAAATGCCCTAGACCCAGATTACACTGCAGGCTTCTCGCCATTTGTCATGAAGGATGTGAATTCCAAATCTGCTGTGTTAGGTGTAAGAGCAGACAAGCAAGATATAAAATATTGGATGAAAAATTATTCAAAAGGAAAAAAGAAGTAATCATAGTATAGTATATACATTATTTTATTACTATGTATATAATATGTCTTGTTATTAAATGTTTTAAAACATTTTCCTGTTCATCATATTGTCTCAAATACAACAGAATCACAGTCATAGTTATTATAAATACATTTATGTTTTGTGCTTAAAATGCTTATCATCTTACAGTATATTGTACAGTCGATATCTATATTACTTATAATTGAAATATACAAAAAAAAACTTTTGACGACTGCTATGTTTTTGTCAACATTGCTTCAACAAATTTGAATACAGAATCCATGCAAGTGTAAGATGTCATTTCATGTTTGGGATGCCCTGAAAGAATGGAAAACAAAAATATAAAGTCTATTCATGATCAATTGCAGCTTAGTTGTGATATGTGTTTCAATCACAGTGTCAGTGAGAATACGCAAATTGAATATCTTATACCAAAACCTATCAACAGTATATCTAGTTTTTACCCAGGATACTTTGGCCACAATGAAGAACGAGTGATGATGATAAGCAGTAGAATTATAGTTCGATTGTGGACTCCCACTTTTCCCCTCACAATCTGCCATATAGCAATTCATGTTTGTATGTATGAACGCGTGTATGGACAACTTCAGACAGAGATTCAGTCCTATTCGAGGTTAGATGTAGGTGTTCAAGGGTTCCAGTGACCACTAAACATAAAGTGGACTGCACAGTGAGGTAGAACTTTCGGTAATTTTATAAAAAAATGCAGTTTAAAATGACACATTATTTGTCATGCTTATATTCCAAATACTGTAAGTTACCATGAAAGAAACTTAGTTAAAAGTAATATAATGGCAAACATTCACATAAATTGTACCTGCAGAAACTCTTGTAATATCATAATCTGGTGTTTTCATCGGGGTATCAAGGGGCGATGAACTTGATATCCAGTTTGTTGCAATCTGAAACAACAAAACAATAAAAAACGGTGAGAATTATTACAGGAGCACATATTACTAAATGTGCAATGAATAACACTTTAGAATGACATAATTATATAACATAATTAGTGAACCGGTAAAAGTTATTTTCTTAATGAATAATTGACAATCATTTGCACTGATACCTTTTGATCTTCTGGGTATTATCCAAAAACCCACCCAACATTTTGATTCAGTTTATTAAGTATCATCACCAACCTATTACTGGCCCACTATTGAGCACGGGTCTCCTTTCAGAATGAGAAGGGTTTGGCCACAGTCCACCATGCTGGTCAAGTGTGGATTGGTAGATTTCACACACTTTCAAGAACTTTACAAAGAACTCTCAGATTTGTTTGTTTTCTCACAATGTTTCTTTCCTTCACCGTTAAAGCAAGTGATAATTATTTCTAAAACACACAACTTCAAAAATCAGAGATGCATGCGGGGTTTGAACCCCACACATACAGTATCAGAGGTCAGAATCTTTACCACTAGGTTATCACTCCTTTTTCTTATTCTATTTTATTAATACTTGACAACAAATAAAAAAATCGTCACTAACCTTTTTCATAAAATCCGGCACCTCAATATCGGAATATCCATGCACAGAGTCAGTAAATGCAATAGCTTTGACTCGCTTCTTAAAGTCATCCTTCTCTTTATCTGCCAATGTCACAGTGACCACTCCACCGTAACTGTGAGCTACAATCACTATACTTGAAGCATTTGTATCAGCAATGTATGTGTTCCATACATAGCAGGCATGCTCTTCACTTGTCCCGCTATTGGGTATCTTTTTCCCATCTCCCTCATAATTGTCATTTGTATTTAAAACCATCACACCATAATCCTTTGCTAAGGCTCTTTTAATGTAGGGTATTTGAGTACCCATGTCAATGCACTCATTTATTATTAGACTGAAAACAATGGTATTTAAACTATTAGCACTGATCAAGGATTTATAAGTGATTAGCTAGTCGTAAGATTACAGCATCTCACAATCAGAGTTTTGGAAATTATCTATGTGTTGGAAATGAAATATAACATACTATAGCAGTGAAGGAAAACATTGTGAGATAACCCCTAAATACATGTGAATTGTCATAAGTTGTCAAAGTTGTCAAACTTCTCATAGGGTGAAGTCTATCGACTCAAACTTGGCCAGTGCTGTGGACTCAGACCAAACCCATCTCATTCTGAGAGAAGATCAATGTGGGATAGTAATGGGTTAATGATGATGAAGAGTTTATAAGCTTGCCTTAGCATCAGCATAGACATTTGTAACTGTATGTTACATATTTATATATTGTGTATGATCTAAATTCATCTAGTTAAGCAATATATTAACATATCGACTGCAGCAAACACATCTGCTGTTTCATGCCAGCCGGGTAGGTTGTATCGAATATTATGCCACAGTCAGCATATTAAATAAGTTTGGATATAGAAGACTATTGAAGTTTGATACCAGCATCGATCCTAGGTAATCCTAGGTAAATACTTGTATATTTGGGGCATGGCTATCTACATGGACTATAAGTGAAAAAGCTTTTATTATTATTGAGTGGATGATCAGTAGTGGAAAATATTTATTTAAGTGCCTGTGTTTTATGTAGCTTGTAGCATTTGGTATTATCTATTATCTTCATCATTTTTAACGGTCAGTTTGGCCTCTAACACATTTCCAACACATCATACTGCATCAGCAGTGGGACATCAATGTGTTACATATTCCAGTCAATAGATTAAATTATTACAGTATTGATTGGTAGGTACTTACGACCTGGCCCATTGCCCAGCTCTCACAGCTCCCGATCCATGAATCAAGATCATGAGAACATCTTTTTTATCATAATCCTTAGACACAAATATAAAAGTCCCTGATTTAGGTGTGGCATCTTTAGGAACTGATAATCTAGTCAAATTCACTTTGGTCTCCAATAAATGGTAAATGTACTCTGTGACTGTGTTTCCAAGTTCCTCATAGTGAGTTTGGCATTCATGATGCTCATTACTGACGTTAAACTGAAATGGTTCTTCAGATGGTAGACCATCCTCCCCTATTTTACGAAGCTGACCATCTGAAAGTTAATTATTATTTATCTGTCCTATATAGGACATCTGTACTGAAAATATAATCTGAGCAGAGCTTTTTTAGTATACATTCTATAATCTTATTGGTATAGAAATCACATCTATATACATCTAAATGATAAATTTAAGTCACTGTTCAATTCCTACTAGTTTTTATTGCACCACAAACATTAGGAATATTAATGTGATTTATTTATTATTTCCCAGATGAAATATTTATTTATTGGTTGCAACTAGTAAAGAAGAAAGGTTAAAAAAAATATTAGAAAACACATGTTGTCATATGATTCACAACAAACAAAAACTATAAATATTAAATGTTTACCCTGTTTACTATTGAATGATAAATATCGGGTTTTCCGCTTCTCTACTACTACGCAGTGTTTATATGTATTGGGTTTTCCCAATTTACCAATTGACCTTCGTATTTAAATCTTATTACGATCGATAGATTTATCATTGTATTAAATTGTTATTATTTACGTTGAACGAGGCGTCACATTAGTTACATACCGGTGTTAAAGATGTATCCCAGTTCTTGAATAGTTTTATTAGTCATGGCCTTTGCTGTAACACAGCTATCAAGTCTGTTGTTTTTTAAAGAGAAACGCTTTGACATAGAAGCGCACAATTTGTTAAAATGTACTTTTCCTAACATTTGAAATGAAGTCGTTTCTATGACCTGTGAAACACAAATGAATGAAACGACGGGAAAATCTGTCAATGTCAAACATTTAGAAAAAAAAACAAAAGTGACAAGATGACGATCATCAAATTGCCAGAATATACATTTACAATATACTATACAATATAGATGAAAGTAGTCGTCCTATTTTCTGTGTTTCTTTGGAGCCTCCAGTCATATTAAAATGTACTCTGTGCCTCTAGTCTCTGGCCTCGAGGTATCACTTTTTACACGGGCAATACTCAATGGGTCAATGGCCCCCGATGATGCATACCGAGTGAGGCGAGGAGAATACGATACAACAAACTATTTAATTGTGTTATTCGAAATCCTTTGTATATTGTTTATCTTTGTAAAAGTAGCCAACTAGTAGAATTAGTGGCAATCATAGAAAATAAACAGATTACCCTTTTAACTTTCCATGATTGCCTTTGCTGATTTTGACAAAAAAATTCACTCAGATCCTAGCAGGATCATAGGACTGCAGTACCTTTATAAAATATAGGACAAAAGCATATTTTGTAAGTGTCATAAACAAAAA